>JAUZNK010097455.1:0-28485 GCA_035046665.1 Euphysa ruthae
TTTTAAATAAGGAAGTAACTGAGGATATTTTAAGCATATCTGGGAAAACTCCAGTAGAAAATGATAAGTTAAATAGATGGCATAAAATAATAGAGATTTCACTGTTGAGATGTTTAAGAATGACTGTTGTTACTATTCGGGCTATAAAATAAAAATAAATAGATACCAATAAGTAATTGTAGTTTTGCTTATAAGATAAAAATAAATAGACACCAATAAGTAATTGTAGTTTTGCTTATAAGATAAAAATAAATAGATACCAATAAGTAATTGTAGTTTTGCTAATAAGATAAAATTAAATAGATACCAATAAGTAATTGTAGTTTTGCTTATAAGATAAAATTAAATAGATACCAATATATGAACCAATTTAGCATCAGAGAGATTTGACATAGTTCCAATTAATTCAGCAATGTTGTCAAGGAGGAATATTCTGTTATTAGTATACAACGGACAGCGTAAGAGGAAGTGTTCAGTGGTTTCGGATTTTAAAATCAAGTCATTACATATAGGATCAGGCGTATTGGTAAAGTTATGATGATACTTATGTTTTTTTAAATGACTAAACCCTACTCGTAAACGAGTGAGAAGCATCAAGCCACGAGGATCCATTATATTAAAAACTGGCGTTGATTTTACGCAAATAAATCGGAGAAGAAAAATTTTAAAAAGGGGCCCAGAGCTTGATTGAATTATTACTGGGTAAAGCTTATTCCATTCTTTTGTAGAACAAAAGAGTCACCGCAATAGGTAATATGATAAGGAAAAACATTAAACAAACGACGACAAGTAACATTCTGATTCTAAATGTTTTATATTTGTTATATATATGTGATGAAACTCACATATACCACACAATCAGACAACAAAAACAAGTAATAAATATTTTGCGCATGTGACCACCGAGGAATCGAGCCCCGGGGTTTTGTTATCTTATTGTGTCGTATATGTCAGTTTCACCATTTACGCATTATACAAGGGTTAAATTTGTATATTAATACTTTATTTTTATAGTTTATTCAGTAAACATAATTTTTGATAGCTGTTACTTTATTTTGGATATGAATTTTCCTGAGATTTTCTGGTACTTCCGCCGAATCTTGCAAGTATTAAACGCATTATTCACAAATTTTGATAAGTCGATACCATTTGATTCAAGAAATTCACTCACAATCATATTACCGTTTGGTCCTAGTATGCCATAACTCCATGCAAGAAGTGGAAGACTTATCAGAAATTAAATGATGCATTTTAATTCGCTTATTTTTACCAACGACCCATGCAACACTATTTTATTGCAATAATGCTGGTGTGCTTACCTTAGAGCCATGTGTCATTTGTGCAACTTTGTTCAAGAGACTTTCGTGTTGAATTGGGAATACTTTTGATTCAGTGAGTAAGGCGTTTGTTTCAAAAAAGATGACATGTATTTCTCGTTGAACATCGGGTATTTATAGAATTATTTACAATATTTACTAACGTAGTGAAAATTACATTTGTGGTGCATTTGTAAAAGAAACATTTTCATTCAGTTGTGAATATTTAATTCATGCCTGAAGCTAAAAAATACACATTTAGTTTATATTAAATGATAAATCAAGAAAACACTGAAGTATAAAGTTTAAATTTTTGCCTTAATCTTTATAATAATGTGCATTTTCTCAGTAATTTTAAATGTTTTAAAATTAAAGTACGCTTTGTTTTATACTGCTCATCTCTTCAAATATTTTTGCCAGGCAATACAAAATGTATATATTATTTTTTTATTCAAAACTGATGTTTTTTTTTTCCAATATTTACTAAAAATAACTATTAACATCGAGGCTCAAAAAGTGGGTACGTCTCATTTGCATAGAATGTAATCAAAAATTGAGCATTGGTATTTTTTTAAAATTTTTTTACAAAAAACACTTAAATCTATCAATAGCAATTTCCCTGTTTTCGAAAGTAAGTTTGGACCGGGATTTTTTGCATGTTGATTTTATGATAAAAAATGTTTCGACGTCTTAGTCTTTTTTCTAGTAGTGGTTTTCTTTTTGTTTAGTTGGATGTCTTTGAAAGGTTGTTTTTATATTTTGCACACTACTTGCACCCCTCTAATCTGTGCTGTTCTAGAAGAAAGGAAACACAACCGTCTGTGACGAGAGAAGAAGGTGTCGATGGTCATCGATTCGACATGCAGCCGGTAGCAATAGGGCCAGATATCAATAACGACGGCAAGCTATATTTTGTCTCGTTTGAAAAAGAAGATCTTAGGGTAAACATAAACAAACCTCGGAAGTGTTAGAGTTAAAAGAACCGCTAATTCGAGTGATCGAGGAAGAGTATATCACTGACCACCACATTAAAGGGTGAGGGGTGGATGGGGTGGGGGAGGGGGGTGGGGGTAAGGGATTGTAAAAACGAAAACAGAGGCGTTTGGAAGTTCACTCAGGTCGAGCCTAAAATATGGAACAGCCAAGACGCCACAGCGTTAACAGGCAAACATCAAAATTTGGATAAGCGAGCGGTCTATCTAGTATGCGAAGATACTTCCATGAGAAGGGTTGATGATGCGATTGACTTTGTGCGCCAATATGGGTTCCTGACAAGCATTATGTGTCGCGCAAAAGTAGAGGTTGCTCCACTTAGCGACCTCCTTATCCTAATTATTTAATTATTTTATAATTTATATATAAAAAATTTAAAAAAATTGTTGGTCTATATTAGTGTTCATTAATATTTATATTCATATACAACTATGTAAACGTTACAAACGTTAAATAAATAAATAAATGAATGAATGAATTTTAAACTGGTGTAATTCTGCTCTCCGCTTGGGTGTTCGATCCAAACACCCATCCGTATACCGTCGGTCGAGAGGGAGAGCATCTGCATGAAAAGCAGAGCTGGATCACAACTCAGAAGTTCAGAGACTTACTTGACTCAGGGGTTATGAAAAATTTACGGCTCGTGAGGTAGTTTATAGCATTTAACACAAACAAACGACCAAGTAGTTCCCCGAGAGTGTCTTGGTTGTCTGGTTCGTTAGAAAACGGGCTAGGCAAGGTGATGATTCTGTCAGTATTATCTGTGCATCTTTTATTGGCTATTGAACATCGAGAAAGCCGATGATGTCCACTACATCAAGTATAAGGACGGCAAAACAAGGGCTCAGTTGTTTCATATACCTGTATTCGTCCTCGTATACACCAATATTGTGTTCCGAAGGATGGTAAGGAGTTTCCCCAAGAAGACGTCCTACGTCTTTTTACGATTGGACAAATACCATCTCCACAAAGTTCCTTCCCATCAAGGTCAAAAACCTACTTGTCGAGGACTATCCTATGTATGGAAAATGGCGGCACTAGCTGGAAAAAAGAGCGGCGTCCTGAGGCTGCAGCTTGTACAATCGAACCTGCTGGGCAACTTGAATTGCAAGTGAGCGCGACTATCACTTTTCCCTCCGATCTCACGACGGCTACTGCGAAGTTTATGTATTTGACTGGTCAGGGTGGAAGTGATAAGACAGTGTGTGTCATGAAAACTTTTAGTGGGTGCAAGCTGGTTGTACTCACTTCAGAAAACGTCCTGGCTAGATAGTACCGAGATAACCCCTGTCTTGGCTTGGAATCCCGTCAAGCTCAAGAATCCATCACTACCTCTGCATTAACCCTACAAAGGCGATGTAAGAGTGAGACCTTATTTTCTTGATCATCGACTCGACAAACTTGATGAGGTTATAGTGTTTGACGGATGCTCTGAAAATTATACTTGACTACTTGCCGAAATTGTGAAATAATATATAATGGGGAGCTCGAGAAAATTCCCACATGGGACTATAAGAGAGGCCATCACGAAATGCTGGAGAAATATCCGCCAGCTCGACACCGACTATCGATACCACTGTGAAGTGTTCGGAGAGCCATGGTCAGTTTGCTCCGCCAACACCAGACCGGGTGTAGTTGAATCGCTTCAGAAGGCATTTCAAAGTGGTGGCATTCGAACAAGCTTTGCAAAGCACTACAGCGGATAACATTTGTGTGTGTTCCACCAAAATCCTATTTGACAAGGTCCAGACTAGCCTAATTCAGCATCGCAAAGACAATCAATCTGAACTCCCGGCAAAAATACGTCTTGACGTGGACGACAGCTTCGCCCACCATTACAGAAAACAGTGTGTGACAGTGACCACACTTGGAAGTTGCGAGACAGATAAGGCTCATAAGCGAACGATCGTCAAAGTCTCTTTACAGATAGTCGAGGGAGGGCTCCCACTTGAGTAGAAGTATACAGGTTGAGGGATTGTAAATCGTGTTCAGGGAAAAACAATCAATCCTACGAGCCGTTTGATCGTGGAAGACCATAGCCTCAGCGGTTGGATAAGCAACAATGTCTCACTTGTGAAGTTGATGGGATATGATAAACGCTGCAAACAAAAAGTGTATAAAGTGCAGTTTTGTATTAGCCATGTATTATTATTGTTATTATTTTTATTGTTATTATTATTATTAATATTATTATATATTTACCTATATCACATTACTTATCAAATATGTTGTTCCCTGTTAAAAAAGCTATAATATAAGCAAATAAGCGTGAGATATCATAAATAGAAATATAATTGAATTATTTTATAAAATATAAGTACTTACGCGTTTAGTATTCAAAGCTTATACAGAGCAAAATCAAAAAAAAGTCGCAAGAGTTCTAGGAAAATTATCTTCTGTAAGAAGTACATGTTATTGTGGTAAATAAAAATAAAAAGAGTAAATGTAAAAAATAAAAATAAATGCGCCCGAAGAAAGAAAAAAAAAAAAAAAAGAAAAAAAACTGATTCTTTTTTTTTAAGATATTTATTTAAGATATAAAACTTTTGACACCTTTTACTTCACAACTTTTCAATTCCATAGTTTAGGACCTCTATAGAAAAGGGAATGTTCTAAATACTTATAAGTGTTTTTTGGTTGAACGAAATTTTTTCTATGATTGGATCGTAAGTTTAAGATAATTAGCTCAAAAATTGATTGAAATTTGGAGATGCTTGTTTTTTATTAATTTTAAACATAAATATTAGGACTTGGTAAATATTAAGGTTGTGAATGCTCAGAATTCTGAAGTCCTCTATTCCAGGTAATGTGTTATCAAGTCTCATTTTGTATGTTATGATTTTGAAAGTTTATTAATTTTAATAGGTTGGTTTTGTGATTTGACCCCATGCAATATTAGCAATAAGAAAGGTGACTGTGAATAAAACTGAAATACAGAGATACGAGACTGACGGTTAAGATAGGGTCACGAATAGTAGGGAAGACCAATAGCACACACAAGTTTAGATTCAACGGTTTTAATATGGTTTTTCCAAGATAAATTTTTATCAATTAATACATCCAGGAATTTAGTTTTTTCAGTATTTAAAGAAAGTTTGTTGGCTATGAACCATACGAGTTTTTCTAATTCCTGATTAATGTCGTAGAATAGAGTTTTGGGTTCGTTTTCTCTAGGGAGAAGATTTGTATCGTCAGCAAACATTATTGTTTATATAGTGTTGGAGGCCTTGTAAATTTAAAAAATAGAGGATCCAGAATCTATCCTTGAGGAACACGACATAAAATTTTTTTTAAACCTGTGTTTTTATTCAAGAAAATTGCTGTCTGGATTTACCGAATGCTCTCGGGAAACTTCAAAGAGGCTAACACTTGCTGCCGAAACATTCAACTGAAAACTTAAGCTTAGGCAGGTGGAACCTTCCCTATGAAACCTCGCGAGCCCTTAACGAGATAGCGCAGAGCTGTCACAAGTTGGCTATCTTGAATTGGATTACTATGGATTTCAATATAACTGAGCTCGTTTGATCTTACATTGCTACCTTGCAGCTTAAGAGGTATATAGGCGAGTCTCTCCACATCACTAGTTGCTCTTCTAAGGTTACCTAACGCTGAATCGCATTTTTCACCCTTTCTCATTTTTCCTGGACAAGCTCATGCTATTGCTTTGTCCTGCTTTTTCTTGAGAGATCGTTTACATTTGGATAAGCTTGCGTGTGTGGTTTGGCAATCTTGTTCTCCGCTGCTTCCAACAAAACTGCGACATCATCGGTTATAAGAACACGTGTCTTTTTCAATGTATTGATACTCATTTTAGCCCACTATGTTGATGTTTTATTACTCCACATACAAATAGCGTTCAAATAAAATTTCGGGTACTAGATACCTCCCTACCAACGTATCCAGCGAGGGTTCTTAAATGTGGACCAAAAATTTGTGGTTAAGCAACGTTCATCCAGGACCTCCTTTTCATCCCAAAGGCACAGTATGAAGCGCTATACCTTTGTGCTTACCGGCCGGACTTTCCATCGTATTGCAAGAGCATAATCGCCTTAAAAACTTGAGGACTTCCGGTTATGACTTACAATGCAATTCCCGAAAAGGCAATTGAGTTCGACCCGAAAAAGAAGAACATTCTCATTGTGGAAGGTCTGATAGAAGAGGCAGAGTGGTTGAATTATTTCGGAAATGGTTCTTATAACATCAACATGGAGAAAGTAGATAGATAGGTTACCAGTTATATATCTCCGTGAGTAAATGCTACGAGAGCCATAGGCTCTTCCACATGCGAGTATGAAACCATCCTAGCCTATATTAGTATTTGCTAATTGTTCAAGTACGTGTTGTTTGGCTAAAAAACTTTACCCTACTCCGAGTATAAAAAGCCCTACGCCGCCACTTAAAAATTTTAAACATATATTCATCTTGGTTATATTTGTCTTAACGATATGTTTTGATTTCTGAATCTTAAAATTTTACGGTGTAGCGTTATGCAGGCTATCGAATGGCTTAAAAACGGAAACATCGCCTCTCTAAAAGGAGAATGTCTAATATTATTATAATTCAGTTGTTTTATCATACTGTCATAAATAATGAATATTAGAAAAAAATACCTTGAATTATGTGAGGCCATAAAACTCATATGCTATAAAATTTGATGCTTTTTTATTTCCTATTTGTTTTTTAAATACAACAGGAACGATCAAGTCTTTCCATCATTTAGGATTATTTCATACATAAAATATTTCAATGCTCCTGATATGACTTTTTAGTCATTACATTTAAAAAAAACATTGTCAAAATCAAATTTGACATGGAAAACTTGCCATATCTGAAACTCAAAAGAATTGTGAAATTTTACTGGAGTTTAAACTCCAATAAAATAGCATGTTTTTTTAACGCAAATTCACACATCTCAAGGTTTTACCAAAAAATTTTCTGGTATTTTTTGAAAATTATTGCTTTTAATACAAAAAAAAAAAATTTGGTGTCAGTCAGTCGCAGTTGAGTAGACACGTGTTTTCCTTATATTTTTATATCATGTTATATAAAAATTTTGGCTACAAGTTTGTATCAGCGTAATCTAACTTTCGGCCAAAAATTTGCATTATAATTAAATTATAAAAATTAAACCAGGACACAACTAGGAACAAATAATTATGTTTTGGGTAATCAAAATTATTTTCGGTTGAATTAAATGTAGTTTTTTACGATTTTTCAGGGTAAAAAATGAAAGTAACATATAAAGCTCTTTTTAGAATTTTCTTTTACTGATTTATTAACTTTTGTTTCGGAAGCAGAATGTTTTTTAGAAATTATTACGGATGTAAACTTTTTTTGTGACAGATTTCTTTGTAAAAATCTGTTACTAATATCCAGGTTATCTGCAGGAGGATTTATTAAAATTTGCTTATTCACAGACTATAGACTTGGGGGTGATTTTAAATCAAAATAAATATTTAAGCAAGAAATTTATGGCTTCCACTTTGAAAGTAACTGGTGTCTGCTTTTAAAAGTGTTGGGAACTAATGGAACCTTCTCTTCTGTTTTTTGCAACTAAGTTCTGATGTATAAAATTCAGGCATCATACAACCTTCAAAATTGAATCACTTTAATTTTTAGTGAAAATATTTATAAATGTCTAAATGCATTATCTTTTTAATTTGATTTTTAGTGTATTTCTTGTGTTGTACTCAGAAATTCAAAAATACAATCCATCATAGCTTAAGTGCACTGCAGGAAAAGAAATATTTAAATATGAGATTCATTAGAAAAAACGAAATTTATTTAATTTGGGACAAATGTTATCGATATACCAAGAAAAGGATAGAAATGCATGAAAATTAAGCTCTGGAGTTTTTCTTGTCTTCTTAGCACTGCGAATGATTCAGATATAGTAGGCAACAAAAATGTCAATATCAATCAATCAATCAATCCTTTTTTTTAATAGTAATCAATCTATTGATAAACCTCATTAGTGATGAAATGGAATCGAGCACATTAAATGTACGTACACCTTACTGAAAAATTTAAAAATCGATGTCATATTCTTAAATAATTTGGTAACACGATAGTGAGAACCATTGATACCATATTCGTTGACACAGCAGTCCCGTCGCGTAAAATCCCCGTAACAGTAGAGACAAACAGATCTAGCCTACAAGCTAAAAATCGATTGAAATGTGAGATATCGTATTTAAATTTAAAACGGCGAAAGGAAATTAATTTTTTATACAATGCATTTCACAAATGTGTTCACACATAAGTTTAATTGGCGACATGGGTTTCAAAAATTTTAAAGCTGTTAGAACACAATTTAGCCAAACTTACCAAATTGAATTCTCAAACGGTTCGAGATAATTAGAGTTTCTAAGTAGACTTGAAATACATTTTTAAAAACGTTAATAATTTATTTCCCATGACTTGGTTTGTTTAGAAATATTAGTGAAACTTTGTCTAGTATCTTATCCAATTCGTTTAATAAAAGCAAAAGAAGTCTACATCTATTAAAAATTTATTACAATTAGGTATCAATTTCGTACTATATATAAGTTGATAAAATAATGCAACTTGTGTGAATTCACTTCACGTAACAGGTAGATACTGCTTAAATATCTGAACTTTTGTTTAAAATCGTATTTTTTTTTCCAAAAATTTATGAAATGGAGGTTTTTTGCAATGTATTCGATATGAGCTTAGAAACTATATATACTAACACAGAAACCTATTCTTTCAGCCCCTAATGCTTAAGCGCATATGCGCTGCTCGTAAAAAAAGATAGATTGAATTTTCTTGATTTCCCTACGTTATCCAAATTACCATTTTTTTTTCTCCTAATTATATAAAAAAGCGTAGTTACAAAATAGAGGCGAGCTAATCTTTTCTTTATATTTTTTCCTAAAATCAATTGAGTTGTAAAATAAATTCTTATTTTAATGACTTTGAATTTTACCACTTTTGAGTAAGGAACTTTTTAGTTGAAAAGAACTTTGAAAATAGTTAAGTAATAATAAGCGAGACGTTAATCAGTAAAAAATTTGCTACAATTTTAAATCATCTATAAATTTCACAATAAAAAAAATGAAATATTAACTTGATTATCTCATGAAAAGTTATTCCAGATGAATTATAGACTTTAGATTAGTCCAAGTAAAATATTTCAATGTAATCAACCTTAACTAATTCGTAGTAGAAAATATTTGAATAAATGTACCATGCTGACCCTTGATATGTGAATTTTAAATCCTCGTTCCCAAAGCAAGGTGCGTACGCGCTTGACGATCTGCATGTCGTGTAATTATCAGACAGCTGCTCAAGTTTATAAGTAGAAAATTGGTTCGCAAATAGAAATGTTTTATTTAAGCCAGAAGATGAACTGTAGGCTTCTAAAGAAAAATTGTACGATGAGAATTATAGTAATTAACTTCTTTATCAATCTAAATTTCTCCAGGGCTTAGCTTCGATTGTCAATTATTTTATCGTTTTATTGCTTTGAGTTTAAAACCACTGATTTAATAATTTTTTTGCAAAAATTCCAGGAATTTTCTAGTAAGAACAAACAACGATATCATCTTTTACAGTTTTTAACTTCTAAAGAAAACGCAAACGAGAAAAGAAGAGATGTTTTTATCGCCTCATGGTTTAAAAACTCCTTGATGCCAAAGTTAAATTCAGTATGTCTAAACCTGCTCAGTTTAACAAATCAAATATAACAAACGTAAAGCCATCAGAAACTAACATTAACTCAGTGTGTTCAGAGTGTGATTGGTCACATTCGTTCTGGATAATTAAGCGTCGAACTGTTAGAAGTTTTGATGTCTGTTTTTTAATGGTTTATATGTTTATATATTACATTAGTTTTAACCGAGGTTTTATGACCACAGGGTCAATGATAAAGCACTTAATGCTACTAGCAGGCGTTTTAGAATTAATTGGTAATGAATTAAACAATAAAAACTTGTGTTTGCTTTCTCTACTACAGTCTTAGATACCGCGCAAATCATGCCTTTGACTTGGGGACCTATTTTGAATAGTGTATAGTTTAGTAAGAGTCATCGAGATAAAATTTTAAATTTAAATTTTTTTAAATATGGTAGAGAAATATTGTGTGTTCGATTATTTATCTAAAAAAAAGAAAAAAAAAGGAAGTCAAAAGTTATCGGTGTATCGATTTCCGAAAGAGGAGGAAGAAAAAAATGAGTGAATCTATGCTATCCCAAATGTTAATTTAAATGCAACGAAAGAAGCTTTAGTTTGCGTTCATCATTGGCCTACAGACTTTGAAACAGTTACAGTTAATGGGAAAAATCGTCCAAAGCATTCTCCATCAGCCTGACAGGAATATTGTTAAGCCAATTACCAACTCCTCTGCCACCCCTGCGTTCAACATGAGTTTTGGTGAGCTCTCGAAATAAACTTGCTGATGAACTGTCCACTTTTATTGAAGGTGATAAATTCACTTTCCTTTCCATTAAAAAAAAATCTTTTTTGCTTTAAGAAAACTTTTCATGTTAAAAGATGTTACTGTACCATGGTGGAAAATTTTTTGGGAAAGCAATAGATGGTTCCACATTTCTTGTAAAAACCATGTTGGGGTTAATGGTGTGCTGTTTTTGTGGTAGGCCCAGGTTTATAGCAAAAATGATACCTTGTAGCTAGTCAAATTACCAACTTCTTTTTACACATGTCAAACCAAATGTTGAGGCTATCAATGAATCTTCTGGCCAAGTTAAAGCAATTATATCAGATAGGAACAGAACAAACCAGATTTTGTTTAAATTATACGATATTGTTCCTGAAAAACTGTTGTTAACAAAAACAGGTGTTTTACTGCTATTTGACTTATTCCATTTGTTGAAAAAAATTCGGATTAACTGGTTAACACTAAGCCAGTGGGCGAACTTGTTTTTTCGATAATATATTAAAAAACTTGCAAAGTCTCACCTCCAAGAACTTTGAATCAGGACATTTAATGAAAGCGTCAAATTTAAATGAAGTTGTCGTGTTTCCAAAGCCAATTGAAAAACAAAGTGTATTTACATGTCTTAGAGTTTTTAGTGACAGAACCTACCGCGCTTTACTTAACCATCCAGAAATGAGCAGTTGTGGAGGTAGGCAGGACACTGTTGATTTTATAAAAGTTGTTTTAATGTGGTGTAAAATTCTTAATGTGAAAGGATCTGGGACATATGTTCGATTAAACAAGCTTCAGGCTGCTATTATCAATTCTGGTGACGACAGACTTGATAAAATATTACGTTTTTGTGATATGGCGCTGCAAATTTCAGGTAGTAAACAGGGTAAAAGGGTGAAGCAGTTAACCCTTGGTAATGCATACGCAATTCATCACATATGTTATGGACTTGTTGAATTATGTAGATCGTTATTGGGTAGTTTTCATCAGCATGTTGTACTAGGAAAATTTTCAACTGACCCATTAAAAAAAGTTTTTGGAAAATTTCTTCAAGGTTCTGTTGAAACATATTTCATTGCAGTTCAGCAAATTATTGAAATGTGAAATATATCAAAAGCATCAAATGATGTTATCTCTTGGTGAAACTTTTGCTGACCTTAACGTTGAAAGTGATCATTCTTGTCAAAGTTACAGATTTTTGTTGAATGAAAGCACACCTGAGATTTTCGATTTCTTGCCTGATTTAGAAAAGTCTGTTACCACAGATACCATGATGATTATTGTGTATGTTTATTGTTATGTCAGCCGTAATGAACAGAAATGCAGCAAAAGTCAGATGTTGTATCAAACCACGTTTTACCATCAGAAATATAGCCAGTATATTGGTTCTATTGATCGAAGATTACTGAAAATTTCTTTAGAAAATGTTGTTCAATAGACTGTTTTTTCTTTCAAATTATTTAATGTTGTGAAGAGCAGAGTCTGTAGAAAGTCCCTGGCCAATATACTGATGATGATTTCAGAATATTACAATTTTTAAATGGAGCGTTGTCATGGTTACATTTTGTATAACATATTATTAAATATCGAAATTTTTACTCCTCGCTCAAACAAGGAGCCTGCCTTGAGTGTTAAAAGTAGCATGGTGCAGCATCTATTCTTAAGTCTTGGGTAAATATGTTTGTTTATGATTAAGTTGTTAAAATTATTTCAAGCATAAAAGTAAAAAAAATAAAGTCTTGAATCACGTAAAATTTTTCAAATGAAATATTGTGATGCTTGAGATCAAATCTCTGCTTGGCAGTGTACATCAAGCAGAAGATAAGTATTGCAGACAGATGATCCTTTGTCTCTTTTTTAACCATATTTTGCAATGGTTTCAAATCTTCAAACGTTGGTATCTTCTCAATAACTGATTCTCTTAATCTTTACTTTTATTACATAGTACAGCCATTTTAATGTTCGAGTTTTGTTGAAGATCCTATTAATAATGTTCATGACATAATATGAAATTGTTTCTCCGTATTACAAAAAATTTAGCAGAGTTGGTTTCAGGGTGATACAATTCTAGAACATAAATTTCTGTATTTGTGCATAACATTTGTAGTTGCGTTTGCAAAAGTATCTAGAGAAAAAGTATTTAGGGAAACTGAGAATATATGCTGTATGTACTTTTTTTAAATTACTAGTTGATCATGTAAATACACACAGAAAGTAACGTTATTTATAACTGTCTTTATTCTATATTTTTATCGTTTTTACCCTGCGTTTGTTAAATGTTTAAGATAAACAAAATTTTGATAAACAAAATTTTGGGTAGGTTTTTGCATAATTCATTGCCTGGGCCTACTTGGAAGTACGATCAAAATTTGTATAATTGCGCACTAAAGAGTTACGATCTAGTTTTTTGTATATATGCCCCCAGTGAAAGGTATGATTTGCGTGGTGCCTGTAGTAGAGAAAGCCAATGTTTTAACTTTTAATGTTATTTTATTTGTTTGGTAATTTTAAATTCTAAAATGCAATTTCTCTATTTACTATATTTTCGCTTGTTTGGGTTTATTGCAGCGGAGATATCTGAAGAATAATTTGTTCAAATAACTTGGTTATTTTTATAAATTAGATACATCTGCTAAACTAGAAAAATGTGTATATTTTTTTCATTAGGGTTTGTGTGTAAACTTAAGAGAAAAAATATATATTTTGGGAAGATATTTTCGTACATATAAAGGAAAACTGGCATAAGTTATTGTAAAAAAAAAGCAGCCACAAATATTTATGTTAAATATATATATTCTTTTTTCATTTTAAATTTATTCGTATTTTTATTTTTCATAATTGATTTTTTTTGTTTTTTCTTACAAACTAGCTTCGTATATAGTATTTCAAATCCAAACAAAATATTTTGCTGCTACCACTATTGCTACTCCTACAGCTACTAATAATGCTTTGCAATGTTTTGATTTATACTGAGCTTGCGCATGCCTACAAAGTATTTCATCTATTACGGGTTTCCTATTAATTACTATATAAATGAAATGTAATGTACACACCTTGCCATGAAGCATCCAAATACCCTCCAATTATTTTAGACCCAACCTTTGCTAATGTCAGAATATTTCGTCTGTCTTTACAATTCGAATTGAATGTATTTATACCATTAAAATTACGGTAACGATTGTAACGGTAACGATTGTATCTATATTCCAAACATTTTTTGAAAATTTTAAATTCTTCTGAGCTTGTTATAACTTTATTTTGTTCAAATATTATAGAATAAAGTTGATTTTCCATGGCAGTTGATGTCAATATCACAGAAGAAACTGAAAAATCAAAAAAAAATATCAATTAAATTTTGTACCTATAGCTGTTTATACAGTTTCAATGATGAGCCTTATAGTAGGTGGGGCTAAACTCTTTTTGGGGAAAAGTTCTTTCATCAAAAAAAAAAAAAAAAAAAAAGAAAAAATTTTTTTAAATTGCGAAATAAAGTATAGGGAAATAAAATTGCTGCCATTTTAATAATTATTATCTTTCCTAACTCCATCCTTCAAAATAAATGTTTTGGCGGACACAGCTTAAAAATTTATGAGATCAAAAAAAGCTGTTTCAATTTAGTTTGAAGGCATGGATTTTTAGACCCACAGAAAACCAATTCGGTAATGCGAAAAACCTATATGCAGGGCAATTCGTGAAAATAACAACATTTATGAAAATGGGGAAAACAGCACCATTGAAAGAAAAAAATTTTTAACTCCGCTTTTATTTTCTACACTTATTCGTTTTTCCTTTTTGATTTTTAAATAGAAAAATTTTTAAAACTTGCTTTATATTTTAAACCACCTGCAAATAACATTTGGTTATTAAAATACTTACAATTGAATTTTCTAACACCTGTAACAAACTGCACAGTTGTTTCACTAACTGTAAATTCACATACATAATAACCATCTGCACGAATCTGAATCGTTATGTTATAAGATCCTTCGAACTTGGCAATAGATTTTTTTGAGTCCATTATTTGTGCTGTCGTCAATGATTTCCATTTAGCTTTCATATTAACTACATCGCCGTGCGCTCCACACGTGATATTATAGGGGTATTCGAAGACAGTAATTTTTGAAGGTGGTGTTGAAGTCAGTCCCAATTTTTTAGTTTTTAATTGAACTACTGTGGTAGACAAGCCTAAATAAATCAGAAATACAAGCGGAATTCGGCATTGGATTCTCTACGGCACGTGCCAATATTGACAGGAAAAATTGGGGATTTAAAAAATACTATCGCAAAAATATGTGGTTTAATATCCTCATTTTGGGAAATCTTGAGAAAACAAAATTGAATTCCGTGAAGGGAAAAATTTATCAAAAGTTTCATAAGGGCACATATATTTATAAAATAAAGCAGGCGCTTCTGTGTCATTTTTTAGTTTGTTGTGGTAATTGTAATTTTAATCTTTTTATTATATATCTAAACTTATTATAAATATGGTTAGTTGGTATTGTGCTTCTTCGCTATATTTTAATTACCTCAAATCAAAAAAAATGGCCAAGTTTTGTGTTGCAGATTGGAGTTTTGGAAAAACAAAGACATCATATGAAATGCCAGACATATTAGTTCCTCAAGAAAAGTTTAAAATTTTACAAGTTAAATATGAAATTGCTAAAAAAACTCTGCAAAAAAGTCCGTCACAAAAACAAAAATTAGCTTACAAAAATGCTAAACAAGAACATACAATGCTGAAAATATAAATAATCAAACTAGAATGACAAAAATAAACCGCCGCTCCATTCTAAAACATAAATCTGCGTGAACCATCAAAAACACATTACAAAAAAGTTTGAAGAATCATCTAAACGTTTATAAAATAAAGAATCCGAGTTAGATTCAGCAAATATTTTAATCAATAAAATGAAAGAAAATATAAAAAGGCTAGAAACCAAAGTTTTTTGCAAGAAAAACACGTTGGATCTTTTTCACACAAGAAAATATAAATTAAAAATCGAATTAGAAAAAGAAAAGTTTAAACCAGTCTAAGTTTTCAATATGTTTATGGTTTGTCACAGGCATAATTCGAACTTATAATTCAATGTAATAAACCGTACATGCACTTTTTACCATGTTTTGGATGCACCTGTGCCTTTAAAACTACTTGATTACGAAACTACTAGCAAAACTAACTGTTAGTCGACATGGTTTAGATTTGAGACTCATGAAACCTTTGAGAACAAATGTTCTCAGTGGTTTTAATAAATCAAAATCAGCATTGTTACCAAATATTTTATCAGCAATGATTTTTACTTCGTTTGTTTGTTTTGGCTCCAGTTATGTAAAATCGTGTCATATATCTTTTACGATGTCCATTAGGAGGTTGGCCATTTTTATCAGCAAAAAGTTTTAGTTTCAGGTAAATAAGACGCTAAAGAACAACACTGTTGTGCATCAGTACCTGTCATTTGTAACTGGCGTTGTAGATAATACTGAAGTAAATGATTAAAGTGGCATTTCTGAACTAATGGCGCGTGTTTTGATTTTAATTGTTCCACATAGTGCTAATGCATCTAGATTCGCACCATAACTATTTGTTTGACGGATATAAAATAGAGAAGAGCTATACTTCTTTGTATTTAATTTTGATACAGAACCAAAATATTGAGCAGCTTCGTTGTCATAAAAGTGTCCAAGTTTTATATTTGGAAAAAGTTTTAACATCTTATTATCTCTTGTTTTCCACATTTTACAATGTTCAAATATGTTTTAAGTTTTTTCGTATACGAGATCCTATAATTTTAAATTTATTCAAGTTTTGCCATTTATCTGTATTTTGTGCAACATCAACATAGTTATTTTCATCGTATGGTTCTGGTGCGTTTAAAAAAACTTATGACCAATGCGATATTTTTTCTTTTGTTGTTTTTAACATTGTCAAGTTGTAAGTTTATATTTTGTTCTATAGTTTTGATAACTAGATTATTTTTGTCATATATACTTTGTACTCGTTATAACTATATTTCAAATGTATATCCATATTAACAATATGTAGTGTATTTGTAACCTTGATACATGCTTTAGTTGGGAAGACTACACCATTTACTTCATTAATTTTTGTTGTAATTTTTATAACTTAATTTTTAACTTATCAGGATGAATGTTTAAAACATGACTTTCAAACTTATTTTACTTATGTGCTGATGATCTTATGAAGAATTAATTGAATTTAAGTGGTTTAAAATGTGCTTAAATGTTGTATTTTTAATAGTTTGTGAAGCCACAAGTACTGCTTGCATGTGATCCTATATAGAGATTTCTTCATCAAAATTTTTATTGAGAAGGTTAATAATTTTGGGGATATCTCTGTTAGCCTATTTAGGCTTTGGAGGCTTAATCGTAAAGTTAATTTTTTTTTTGTCAATTTAGCAGAAACAGCTTAAATTGATGTTAATGACATCATTTGTATTGAGCTTTCAGTAGTTCTTTTATGCTATTTAGGCAGTTGTTCAGTGTATGCCACAGCAAAGATTTTTTCACTTGTTTTACTAATGTGTAAAAAATATAAAAATAGCTAATGTTGATAAATGACAGCACACACCAGAGATTTCCACTAAACAATTACAATACGCTTGTCTAGGCACATGATTTTTAAACAATACAATAGCTGGTCTTGATTGATGTCCATACGATATTTTAATGACTCCTTTTATATAAGTTGTTTCGGCATCCTCCAAAAACATCGTAAAAGTTACCATCTCTCGGCTCTGCAACATTCTAAAGGCATTTTCTTGTTGCCCTTGACTTACCTCTCTTTTTGCAATGAATGCCCTTTTATAAATTTTTGGGAAAATTTAGGTAGTATGCTACCGTCGACCTTCCAAGCAGCTGTTACTGAAGGAACTGTGAGTTGGTCAAAACTTCAATTGAAAGTGAAGTTATGAATTGCTTTTCTTTTTAATTTATTTACAAGATTTGACTATTTAAATTATTTACAAATTCTAGCAATTAATTCGTCTTTGTTACCAGAAACAGATAATCCTATATTCCGAAGCCATTCAGCAGCTTCTTTCTTTGAATATTTACGATAACTCATAGTATTGGTACTCATTTTGATCTTTTAATTTTGATTTTGCGCTTCCATTATTCCATTATTCCATTATCCAAATTTTTCACTCCACTCCCGGAATATCGTTGATAGAAAAAAGTATTATCTTTCTCAAATTGAGGAAACACATTTTGTGGACAAATATGGTTTAAATGAGGTTGAACTGCTTAATAAAATTTGTGTTTTACATTTGGAGAAAAGAAGCATAAAAGCAAATAACTTTAAATAGCTTTTAGAGGAAACAAAATACACCTCTAACATATTTTGTCTCCAACAAAAATTTCAATCTCTCTGACCACTTTTCTTTTTATCTTGCTTTTAATGTAGAAAAATACAAATTTAACACATCAAAAAAATTAGATGTTTTTCGAATACGTTTTAATATTTTAGTAAACCTAATATGCAAATTTAGGTCTGATCTCAAAAAGGTAAAATAAATATTCTTGACTGTCGTGTAGGTACCAGCAATACGTTAGACAGTTTTTTAGATGAAATTTCTAGTTTATATGATTTAAATTTTCTATTGGAAGCAATCTAACAAATGAAATATTAGAGGTAAATAATTCTTTTGAAAGTTATTTAACAAGAGATCAAGAGTTTATGAAAGACTCTGAACTTACTTTTTAAGAGTTTGAAACAGCGTTCAAACCACTGCAAAGAAACAAGTCCTGCAGAGGGGATAGCTTAAATGGCAATACATTCATAGACGAAATCAAATTTCCTGACTGTCTAAAAATAGTAACCCCCATTTTTAAGTCTAGTGATACTTCACTCCTAGGTAACTATAGAGCTATATCAGTTGTGGCAATATTCTCTAAAATTCTAGATAGAATTATATGCACTAGAAATTTATTTTTCATAAAAAAGTCTTGAATTCGAAATAATACATACTCCGAACATGCAATAATACAACACTTAAATGAAATAGCTGATAATTTTGCAAAAAGGAAATAGCACTAGGAATTTTTATTGATCTATCAAAAAAATTCTTATTAAGAAAAAATGTTAAATCACATGATCTTGGTTTACAAAATCAAGTGATATTCTGCTCCTCAATTTTGATTGGTTACTTCTTTTTTATTTTCCTATAAATAAACGTGGTTTTGTAACCTAATTTTCATTTCTAGCTTCTTTGAGTTAATAGTTAATACACTAAAAGCTTGTGTGATTTTATAAATACCTCATGGTGCAACTAAATGTCTCTTTATATGCTATAATTAAGCTATAATCAAATAATTCACAAAATCCTTAATACTAAAATTTGTTAGCCCCAAAGATCGTCCATGCTACAATTTGCTAGCCCTGAAAATCGTTCACAGTGCAACAACTTAACCTTTTAAATGGTTTATACGACCATTTTCCATCTCTCGTAGTTTTGTCTTTTCTGATACAGAAAAAAAAACTATGTAGTGTAAATAAAAACGCAATTGAAATTCCTTTATATTACAAAACTACTAGTTCACATGATTATTTACCGTACGATAGCACAAACCCTTTACAAAATAACACAGACCATACAACTTAGCAAAAAATATTATAATATATATATTTGTGTTAAAAATGAAGAACAAATAAGACACTGTCTTCGTTGAGTATCCTCAAAATTTAATATCTAAAGCCTTTCACAATTCAAAACTTCAAAGTCCTGCTCCGGCACCAAAATATCCTCATAATAACAACCCATTTGTAACAACTTATAATTGTAACACCAATCATAATTTTATTGCAAAACAATATGAAGGGTGGACTTGAAACAACTATTGAACTTGCAAACGCTTTCAAAGACTTTAACATTATTTTATTACAACGTCAACTACTAAATTTACTTCGATTATTGTACAAGAATAACAAAGCTGATTCTCCGACAGGCGTTTTTAAATAAACATATATTCGTTGCAAAATTTTTAGTTTATACTTGGAAGAAGGAAATGAATTTAAATTATCTAACAATAAAACATGGCATATTAGGAGTATGGTCACGTGCCATTCGATTAATGTTATTTACTTTCTAACATGCAACATGTGCAAAAATGAAACTTATATAAGGAAAAAGATAGGTGATACTAAACATGGTCGGGGTTTTAAAACATGAATTAATCAACATGTATCACAAAGTAGAACTGGAGAGTAACAATCAAAACAAATAAATAAGAACACTATTTGGAAAATTGCTTTAGCACGAAACATTTATTTTTCATATGATTTAAAATTTTAAAATATTATAATGTAAATGCAATGTTAAGAAAAAACAATTACCTATTTTATTTTTAGCTGTACATACGTAAAATCCATCGTCTTCATTCTTCACACTTTTTATCCTTAAATAGCCGTTACTATTTATAATGGTTCTCTCTTTAGGAAGCGTCCCAAAACCTTTACTCCATACGATGGTTGATTTAGGATACGAAATTGATGTACATTTTGGAAAAATCACGTTAGATTCAATGTAAGCCGTGATCAACTTTTCTTTTACCATAATTCTAGGCTTGACTAAAAAACGTAAAAGAGGCGAGAAATAATGTTTAAAGACACAAGGTAACAATTTTTTTGTGATGTTTTATTGCAGTTGCAGAAAAATTTTACAGATAACCAAGAACCCATCACAGCAACATGGTAGCTTTTTAAGCGGTACTTTTCAAATAGTATTTGGTAAATATAAGTTATATTGAGGTAAATTCATTCAATTAAAATTATTCAACAACTAATAATTTTTTAAATATATCATTTTTTTTTTCAGTTACTGAATACGAAATCATCAGCATTCAATAATTAGGGCGGTAACATATTTAGAGTATTTCTGCTAGTGGATATTTATCTCAGAACCAAATTTATTTCAAGAAACTTTGATTACGCTGCAAGTGGATCTTCTAGACATTGTAAAAGTATTTGTATTGGCACCTTCTTTATATTTTAAATATAAAGGAAGTATAACATTCTCCTCGAGTTATATAGAAAAGCTTATTGCTGAAAAGTAAGGGTTGTATTCCCGTGATTTTATTACTAATTTCGAAAATAATTTTGTTGAAAATGGTTTAAATTACCTACTTTGAACATATAAATATCCTTTACTTTGGGCTTTCCCCAATATGCTGTACCCACTACAAGAGACATCTCCACGATCTTCCCACGTGATATTAGAAACGTTCAAATAACTGAAAACTTCGGATTTATTTTCGATTAACGCAGTATTTACATGAAATCTACTCGAGTTAAAGATCGAACGGTTGTTTACTCTCCACTCCACAGAAGGTATTGGGTTTCCCATGAAACGACAGGTAAACACATGATCTTCCCCAATTGTACTTGTTTTTGTAATTTGCGAACTTTTGAGATGTGGTTTTATTAAACTAAAACCCTTTTCTCCTCGATCACCTTTTTCGCCACGTTCACCTTTTAGTCCAGGGGGTCCCATAACCATATTTCTATTATTGAAAGCTTTGAGAGATTTTGTATCCACATGAGAACCACTCTGATAAATAAAAAAAATATCTACTTGAAATCTTTGTACTATATTAATTAATATGTGTTCAAACCTATATTAGAAGAATTCATTTCACACGATTCAATCAACAACAGTCAGCATTCTATTTAGCAATAATACCATATTTTTGCCAAAATTTACCTCCATTAGTGGTGTAAAATGATTGTTTCCCGTTAAATTCTTTCGGATAATGCAATATCAAATTTTTCTTGTTTTTTGGATATCGAGGTAATACTTTTATAATATAAATTGGTTTCTCTATAAGTTTAGCTAGAAACGTTTTTATCAAAAAAAAAAAAAAAAAAGAAAAATTTAAAGCGGATACAAAAACTTTAAGTTAAAATTTTATCTCAAAAAAATAATCCTAAAAGAGCCAGAAAAGAAAAAAATCATATTGTTTAATCCTTCATTTAATGAGAGAATTTTAAATACTGCTGTAAAGAAATTTTAAAATTTAATTGCGAACATTTTTCACGCTCAAATAAATTAGATAAAATTTTCAAGAGCAACGTCGTTGGTTTAAGCTACAGTTGGACGGACCAAAAACATAGACATAATTTTAGAAACTTTTAAAAACTCCAAATTTGAAAAAACGCAAAAAAAAAGAAATAGCAATTGTAGCCAAAACTGTCCTATGGAAGGAAATTGAAAAACGAATCTTAGTTTAAAGATGTATTGATTCGATTCCCAATAAACCAGATAAGCTTTTTATTAGATTAACGAAATGAGGAGTTTAAAACGAAAAATGTTAACCACAGAACACCTCTTCATTACAAAAAAAAATATATATCATTAAAAATTTCTCTTTGAGACTGTATAAAGTGTATAAAGTGACTTCTTATGTTTTATCAAAATATGAACCAATAGTTTTAAATTCAATATTATGTATGAATTTCTTTATTTAAGAAATATCTTTATTGCTATACACAAATAGGCAAAATTAGCTACAAGATGCGTATCTATGACCACCATACCACCACCATTTGTTTGATATTTTGCAAAATTTGTTTCGTTTATAATGTCTTGTAAAATCTCTAACCTTTTCTTTAATTATATATTATGTATTTATATATAAAATTTCTGTTTTTTTGATTAGGAACACATTGCCTATTAGATTAGTAAAATCAAAATCAATTTTTTTTAAATTTTTTTTTTATTACTTTGTTTTAGTTCTATCTTCAGTGCACTGATATTTTATTCCTTTCAATTTGTTTTAAAAGTGTTATATTTTATCCCCATATTCATATAAATTTCTTTTTTCTGTCTTAACTGCCTGACAAAATAAACTTTAAGGAAATGTTTTTACTTGGCCTTACTTTATAACCCACAACTTAATAAACATGTAATATGGACTCATGCCGTAAGAGAATTGATAAGATCAAAAGGTTTTAACTGGACTAATTTAATTTAATTACATTCTTTCTGTATTTTGTTGTCGTTATTAATTCGATATTTATGTCATATTTTCCTAATCATGCGTGGGATTGATCTCCACCCAAGTTTTGTTCTTTAGAGTAAATGTTGTTTGTTTAATTTTTAAAACAAATTTATATTGCCATTTTAGATATTTTCTTCATATTTCGCTTATATTTAATCTTAATCCTAAAGTAATGATAAAATCTTAAAAGTAGGCGTCGCAATAACCTTATTTCTTTTTGGTGTGGTCCTTAATTTTTGCAGTATTTTAATAGAAAATGCTGTTTACAGTGTAAGTTCTTCGTTTAATTTTTAAGCACCCAAGTTATGTTGCTAATTCATTATTTTTCTCTTGTTTTTCATCATTATAACTAACCATAGTCAGTCATGTAGTCATGACAGAATCTTAACCGATGTTAGTTAGAGCAATCTCCATAGCTTGTATCGTTTTTTATGAAAAAAATTTTTTAATGGAAAAGCTTCTTTTTCACATTATAGGCCTCGTTACCGTTGTCAATTAATATTTTATCAGTTTTGTATTTAATCCTAGCCCTATTTTATGGCAGTAGCTCTGCTGATCTGTGATAGTGATGGTAATAAACTTGGTTTTTTTTTAAACCTAATCTCCATAACTTTTGTAGTTTTTTTATGAGCAAGTGCTTTTTATGGGGAAAGCCCTTTGTTTAATTTTTAATCCTAACTTCTCTTTTAAATTCAGTTTTTAGTCCTAATTTCAATCATTTGTTTCGTCGTTTTAATTTAGATTTCTTTCTTGTCGTGGATAGTTTTATTATAGCTTTTCTTTATCTTATATATCTTTTTTTTCTTATATTCAACTCATAACATTATTTGTAATACATTTCAAGGAAAAAGAACAATTGTTACGCAAATATACTAATCGAAAATATAGAAAGACTAAAAAATCTCTGAAAGCCACCCAAACTAATTTCTAAATCAAGAAAAATAGTTTTAACTCAAATTAGGTAATAGCTTCATCCCAAATAAATTTCAAATTGCCATTTCTTTTCAAATTTTTTCCATCCATTAAAATTTAAGCTAATGCATAAAATATTTATAGCAATATTTATACCAATATAATAACCTCAAGCTTTTACGATAAATTAAGTATTTCAAAGAGATTGGATTTCTCAATGGTAACTGGAATCATATTAAACATATTTAATAATTTCGCTGTAAAGAAATCTCCAGGGTTTGGTGACATATCATCTGTGTTTATTAATCATAGATTTGTTAATATTTTGCTGATAATTTCTGACTTCTACCGATACTAATGTGCCATATCTTCATGAAAACAATTTCAAATTTTTTGGAAAGATGTTTCAGACCGGTAATTCATCTCCAATATAACACAACAAATCACACCATTCTGCTTGATAAAATGAAGTGCAAAAAAAAAGTTCTATCGAGAAAATAGTGAATCCCTCAGGAATTAATGACATGAAACCATTAATAAACTGTGAATTATTTCTCTCTATATTCTAGTTCAGTTCTCCATCATAAAAATGTAAAAAATATCAAGTCAAATAGTGTTTTTTGATAATAAACAAGCACACCAATTAAATAGGTACATACCTCAGTCAAATACTTAGGATGTATATAAGTGTAAGAGATAAAAACACTGAGTGAAAATAGTATGAGTTAATTTGTATTAAACAAAATTATTTGTAAAATTAGAGTTCTTTAAAACAATTTCTTTTAACACCAACAATGAAATCTTCTCCTCGCAACGCATTAATTTAACACTAATTTGATCTTGCATGTTTTGCCTGGTATTCAAGCGTTGACAAAACCTTTAAAGGTTTTCTAAAAAGCGTACAAAACAAGAGCACAATATTTCGTTTAAATTTGGGCAAACGTGCCCACAAAAATTCAGAGATAAGGAAAAAACATCTAAATAAAATCTTTCACTTTATAAGATAAAAATATATTTGAGAGCGTTTACGTCAACGCAGGCTCCAGCTAAATGGTTTATCAATGAAAAATTTTAATAACTAACCTCTGCTACGGTTCTGTTGGAATCATTCTGATGCCCTGTAAATAGAATCTATTTTAAACTCGAATGCAAAGACCAAAGTAAAAGTTTGATAAAGAATTAAGTTTTCAAACCAAAAATGAAGATTTTTTCGTGAAGCTGAAAAATTTTTAAATTCTTAATTCTTATTATTATGAAAAAAATTGCAAAAGTTTATTTCTTGTGGTATAAATTTTAGTGAAAGTTTGATATTTACTTAAATAAACGCCCATATCATGATAAATAAACGCCCATGTCATGATAAATAAACGCCCATGTCATGATAAATAAATACTAAATAAATACTTCAGAATTTTGGTCTGCTTAAATCGTTAATTAACTAATCGTTAATTAAGACTCACCCATCAAATTCTACTAGTAAATTAGCAATTTATTGTTAATTAAGGACTCCTCCATGTTCGATTAATGGATTAATTGTAGTTAATCATTTTTTCTTACTGATATTCCGAAGACGGAAACTATTTTTTCAAACTGATCGTGTTTCGTTAAAATGTAATATAGCAAACTTAACAAATCTTATGGAAACTCATTAATACATAACAGAGGGAGGGACATTAAAGGAAAAGGAAATTTCGAAAAATAATACACGGTTTAGAAGCTTGCATAGTTGTTCGGGTTGAGGCGTATTTGATAGAGAAGAAGAAGTGTACCTTCTTTGCAAATACAAATGTGATGTGCGGGCAATTCTTTTAATACTTCTGGTAGAAAAAGTTTGATCTTTTGAAATAATGGCCGATCAATTTCCTTTCGTATAATTGCTTTTAAAACGTGTTCAGAATTCTTTTCAATTTGATTGGCTTCTCTTCGTTCTCGATGTGATCGAGAAAGTAATTCTTCGTGACCTAGAAGATAATTGTATTCAAAGTTTTTTTTTTTTTTTATCTCTAACAAGTATAATGATTTCATTTTACAAAATGATATTATCAATGAGTAAATTATATACAAATCACAATTTCATAAACGTGTGAAACACTAGGAAGTAACTTTTATACTGCTTAAGTTCCCATGGTTTTACAGCCAGTCAAATATAGGTTTGGAAGTGTAGATGGTAACTTAAAAACATTTACGATTCTCATAAAAGAATCGAATTTATTGTCATTGGTTCTAAGGCTTGTCCTCTAACAGTTACTATCTTAATATTTATATTGGAGAAAGTAATTGTTATACTATAGGTCAGAACTCTAGTCCCCCCATGTCAGATAATTTAATTGGTTTTTATTAGCTATGTATTTTCATGTTTATTTTCAACTTTATTTTCATATTTATAAAAGATTTAAATTTTTTACTCGTACCATGCTTAATATGATTTATTCGTTAGTTAAAAGTAAATAAGAAGTTTTAACCATTTATACTAACAGAAGCAAGTGAAAGCAGTTTTGTAAAATATATTTCAAACTAAACCATAAATAAAAATAAGTACTTTTTCTGAGTAAGTCAACTTCCTTTGATTTCTGAGAGTTTTGCACAAAGAGAGTTACGTTCATGCATAAAACGACAGTTAATATAACAGCTATCGCGATGTCCTTTCTCTGCATCTTTATGCTGTTGTACGCTAATAAAGTATGTTAAACATATATTAAACTTTTCAAAGTTCACATAACACAGTAAGTGATACTTCAATAGAGACTTCTAATTTCTAGGAAATCTTTTCACAAAGCTCTGATTTTTATTTTTTTATTTGTATTCTGAAATACGACTCGATAATTTGATAGCAAATAATTTTATTTAATAACACAATTAAATAGTTTTATTAGCAGTGAAAGCAGACAAAAAAGTTCAAAAATATTTGTCAAATACCAATTGCGTACACGAAATTTTACGTGTAATAAATAAAGAAAAGCCATCTCATCATCTACGCTACAAACACAGACGAAAACTTTTATTAATATTTTGCAAAAAAGATAGAAGTACTTGAAAACTTAAATTTTCAAACGTTTTTATGGCTTTAATTTAAAATTCTCAAAGAGACGTTTTCCTATCCAACATACGGTATGCTGCTAACAAATTATGTTTAAACATCAATGTTTTTATTCTAACAACCTTATTAAATAAAGAGAGTTTCGATCTTATAATGGGGTCCATGTTGATCTGATAAAATTCAGATCCGCTTTCATTGACGGGATAATTTTTTTTTACAAATTTTGTAACCAATGACTACCAAATTACTGTTATATGCAATTTTAAAGAATCGTATACCTTGCTAATTTTGCCGTGATTTGGTAAAAGGCAGTAAATGTAAAAACGTCAATTCGAGATATTCGCAAAAATTCTCTCGTATTAACGCTTCCACTTAAGAGATAATTTAAAAAAATGGATTTTTTCCTTTAACACTGAAAATATCTCTGGTAACGCGTGGACTAATTTCTTTTTTCAATTTTTAGTATTTTTCGAGATGATGAGAAAAATGTTATTATTATTTTTTCAACAAATTCAATGTATTTTTTCAAATAAATATTTTACAAATAAAGCTTTAAAAATAAGAACAAAGATAAATATAGACAAAAAATTTTTTATCTGAACAAACTGTCAAGAAGGTATAATCTCATATATTTAGTTTAGATGGAAATCCGGTGGAAAAATTACTACGTAATGCTTCATGTTTCATGTTCTCTCAAGCTGAAATTGAAAATCACCCTAATTAACTGAATCGGAAAAAGAAAAACTTGGGGACGATTTATTGAATTTATTAAATTTATGAGACAATAAAAAAATAAAAATCATATTTTAAAACAACTCAAAAACACACTTTTCAGTTATGTAATTTAACGAAAATACTCAAATATTTGCTACGAATATTTACCAAGAACTGTCACTTATTCAGCACGAAAAACGTCTTAAAAGCATAACTAAGACAAACAAAAAAGCTGCAGAAAAACTTGATCATTCGATTGACTTTGAAAAATTAACATAATACAGTTAAAAAAATAATTACACATTCATGGCGCTCATATTATTTTCACGTGCATGATACTCACATGCATCGAAAATTTAATATAAAATTAGATCTTTTTATTAGCTTCAAAGATTACAAGAATATTTTTCAAAATAAATTTCTTTAGAAAGTAATTCTTCCAGCTGAAATTAAACACAGCCATGTTAGTAAAACATGTTTTGTCAAAATAGCAGCTACCATTCCAAAAAAAAAAAAATAGAATTTCGTCAATGGAAACCACGGCTGAGAAAGTAGCGTGAATATATATAAAAAAAAAAAAATACTTAAAAATACTAATTTATCCAGTTAGATATTAAAGAAACCATTTGTTCCTAAAAAAATTTTAGAATAAAGTTAATTCACAATAAACACTTTAAAAATAGTATCAAAAATCTTAAAGCAACTTAGGAAATCTCTTCCATTTTTTAACAACGAATCTTGGAAGAAATAGGACACACATGATTGTTTAGCAATAATAGCAATAACAATATGATACTATTTGATCATACTGTTTCATCTGCATGACACCATTTCATATGTATGACACCATTTCATATGTATGACACCATTTCATCTGTACGATACCATTTCATCTGTATCGTACTATTTGATCTTTAGTATAGCATTTGATCTGTACGATACCCTTTGATCGATATGATATAATTTCATCCATATGATAACATTTCATCTCTATGATACCATTCCATCTCTGACTGAGAGTGAGAATGTTATATTTAACGTGGGGAACCAACAAATTGCCGAGACAATATTTCCAGATGGGCCCACGTGGC
>JAUZNK010097456.1:0-12098 GCA_035046665.1 Euphysa ruthae
TAAGTAAGTAAGTAAGTAAGTAAGTAAGTAAGTAAGTAAGTAAGTAAGTAAGTAAGTAAGTAAGTAATTAAGTAAGTATTTAGGTATATAAGTAAGTAAGTAAGTAAGTCATATTGTAATAATTTTCATTTTATATTATCAGAAAAATCTTAAATGCTTATTTTGGTGTTACAATTACCTTTGCACGCACATAAGCTCAAGTTAATTAGATTTAGCGGGGCATGGAAAATGTCCATCCAAATAGGTTCAAGAGATTAGCAGGTTAACTCCCAAGTAAAATATTCAGGAGAAGGGAGATTTTGCATCGACGAATGTGATCTTTTCAAAGTGAGACAAACGAAATGGCTTCTAAATGTTTTGAATTTTAACGCGCTCTTTTTTGGTGGCAAATGGCCGGATTCATGGTGGTATTTATAGAAAAATTACCATATAAGCTCTGATAGTGTTGATAATTATTTGGTTAGTTTTTGCTACTATAAAAGTTCACTGCATAACGTTCAGTACTCTAGAGACTAGCAAGATTTGAAGCCTTTCAAAATAGCCTTAACATGATAAGGCGTTAAGAACCAATGTCATCAGCCTTCTAGAATGACTTCCACCAAGTTGATTTTGTTTTATCGGAGAAGCATCCAATTTTGTCACATCAGTAAAGAAAACACAAAATAGCTGCTAACCTTGCAGTACCAAGTAATTGTAAATATTAAACCCTTATTTAATATTTGTTAATATTGATGTAACGTTCAGCTGAACTTTTTCCGGTTCGATAGTACATCACGAGAGGCAACGTTTCACAGTAAAATTTCAACAACAGAAAAACATCAGTTTTAGGAGAATAAACATAATGCTCTGTTAAAAGATCACGTTTAGCAACATCGTGTGCATGAAGAACAAGAAAAATTTCCGCTTCTGCATGGCCATTTTTAATCAAATCAGTGTTAAAGTTCTCGATGTTAGCAATGGTTTCGAGCTTGTAGGTAATTGAAAATTTAATACTTTCTCTTTAAGTATTTGTATAATCTTCTAAATATATGGTTAATTTCTTTTTAGTTCCAATTTGTTAAAGCAACTATTTCAATAGTCCCCTAACTAGATACTTTTTACTGGACTTCATTCCTAGAAGTTTTTTTTGCTCTTGTTATTTTCCTGGAGTTTAAATAACATTGCATTAGAAAAAAGATAGCATAAATGTCGAAAGTCGTTATTTCAATTTTTATCGATAAAATCAGTAAACATTGTCTTTGGTACAATAAAAATTCATAGCTACCTATACTTTCTTCTATATCTAACTCAGGTCGTTTTCGCGATATTATGAGAAAACGGTTGTATACCTTTAACTGAGCAAACTTGTTATCAAAAGTCTTCGCAATATTTTTTCCTTGATCTTTGAGTATTGGTAGCAAACACTTCTTCATTGGTGACCAAATTGATTCAGGTCCAATTTAACGTTCGTTTACAAAAGTTTAATAGAGATTTTTACCAATTCTAACATGTGACAGCAATATTGACTTAATTTCACCAGTAAAATTGTTTTAGAAACAATGTTGATAACAAAACTCAAAAGTGACATCAAGTGATTTGAATATTTCCAGTAGTTTTTTAACATTTGCAGAAATTTTGTTTTGCGTGGACCCTGTAAGCTGTAAGGAAATGGTTCAATTTTGAATTGCAATGTTGTTCATAGTAAAAAACTCTTTCGACAGAGAATTTAACACAGAGGGGTGGGACAAAAACGTTGAAACCCGGATTGATTTTGAGTTATATCCTTCACGTCACCAGTAATTTTCATCACCTTCTTTGATGGCTTTAACGCATGGCCAGGGTAAATGTTTTTTTACGATATTTCACTTTTCCTAATAGAAAGGTTCTTCTCTAGGTAACTCCACGGTTGAGGATCAGAAGGAAGTAACTCAGACATCGTTGCTAAATATATCGGATTTAGGCGAGCATAATTAATCTAGTCATGAGGAAAAAGATATTTTATCATGTTATCAAGTAATTATAAATGTAACTACCAGTTTCGTTCACGAGATGAAAGAACTAAAAGTAGTAAACTTTGTATATGACAATGTAATTGCGTAGAAATAGCTGTTAGTGGGAAAGAGATTTATCAAACTCTTCAATTTTAGCTAAAACACAGATAGACTGTTTTTAAAAGCAGTCGTCAATTCATTTTCATCGTTAATTTGTGTTCCAATTGTAACTTCGTTTTTTACTTGCATTATTTCAGAAGAGATCTCACCTACTAATGCCTCTTTTATATACAATTTGTTCAACATAATCACGTGGGCTTCCATGCATGGTTTTATGTCTTTTTCATGAATAGTTTGAGCAAGTGTGATGTTGCATGCATTAAGCCTATAGCAGTATGTCTAAAGTTACAATAGTTGTGTTGATACCCGCCAATGAAACAATAATACCTTGAACTATTTTTAGCGTTGTATAATAGTTCCCCCAGCCAGTTGGATGTCCAGGATACAGTGGGAGACTTTTGCATGTTGTCTTAAAAGGATTTTTTGCGAGTAACGAGTTAAAGACTACCCATTTAGATAAAAGGAAAATTAGATTCTCATCAACGACTTGAAGAAAAATCCAAGCAGGGAATGTCTCAAATTTGTATTTATCATTTTTGAAGATAACTTTATCGAGTGCTAAGTAAATGGGTTGTCTTTTTTGATGTTATGGGATAAGTATACTTACTCCCTCATTGGTTCTAGTTCTTATAATTACTTGTAATCTGATATCGTTTTCGATCTTCATGACGTTAACATAAGGTGACGTTAACATATAGTGAGATGAGGATCAGAAAAGCAGCTGATACGTTTTTTGTTTCGTGTTTGAATTTTTAAAGTTAAATCAACTGAAAATACGCCTTTCAGTGATTTCTCTAAACTTAGTTTTCACTAGATTTTTTACTTGTCTATTACTCTCAGTTGACTTCATGATAATATGCGAAATGCTATTAACTTTCTTGTCGGTGGTTTGGTTTTTCTTTAAATAAATGTCAATAATTTCACGTGGGCTTATCATAATCCAGCGTAGCAAAACATAAAGCCGTTGTAGTTTCAAAATCGGAATAATTTATATTATAGTTCTACGATAGATCTTTGATAGATCTATCTATCATAGAATAAACTTTCCATCCTGACTTATTTTCGAATATTCTCCGGGGATATTTTTAAACTCGTCAATCGGCTTTTTTTGATAGTCTTTAGTGCAAACCCCTTTGAGATTACCGTCTTAAAGGTGATCATGAGAAAATAATGCGGGGTACACTGTCTGTTAAAGGTTTTTTGAAGTATCCTTTATAGGTCAATTCTGTGCTGTTTACATCTAGGCCTATGATGCCATTGTAAGCATTTTTGATATTTTCCATATCTAAAATAGCTGTTTCACTATTAAGAATTTAAAAATATCAATCATTTCAATGTCGGCTACAACTCTATTAACATTTTCTAACCCACGTATATCTGCAAGTTCTGATGTTGAGTTTTATGCATCTCTTTGCGCTTTCACCCAACAAGTAAGATGATAGATCACATCAAATTAGCAATTGCATCACTGGGGTTCGGAATGTTATTCATACGTATAAAAAATACCTGATTGGAAAATTTCTCAGTGACGGAAATCATGTTTGAAATCAATGAAATCATGAAGTTTGCTTTTCCTTTTACACTCGCTCAATTTCTTTTTTCCACTTTTGAACCTCATTATTATGGCCTTCCCAAAACTTGTTTATGACGGTTGCCTTTATGGGAAAATAGGGAAACATTTATAATTCTACTGTTATAGCTGAAATTGTTTTTGTTTTATGTGGGAATTTTTTGAATTTAGGTTTGTATGTAGTTTTTAACTAATAGTTTATAACTCGGTATAAACCCAGTTGGTAGTAAACCCATTTAGTATAATTTTAAAAACCCATCACTGGGAAAAATGCTAAAATTGTTACTAATTTAGATGATGAGTAAAACTTCGTCGAAACGTCAGGTTCTACAAATTTTCCAAAAAATGTTTTCGATGTGGAAAAATTAGGCGATTTATAAAATCTAGTTTGAGGGAAGTTCTTTAAATCGCTTAATAATTTATTTATAAAATATTTATAATTATATTTACTCGATAAAATAATAGGACCGCTTTAATTTTAGACTATTAATAGTCGCTTCCCTTAAAAAATCCAGTAGAGCTGGCAAACTTTGCCGTATAATTCTTTCAAAATAATTTTCTGAACACTTTTACCTGATAAAATTTCAGTGAACTTATCTGATTTCAAGATTTTTCAGAGGTTTTAAGTGCAACAACACCAACAACAACAAAATTAAAATTATTGCTCCTCGTCGCTACTATATCGTTTCTTTAAAACGTGATTGCCTTGGATAGAAAGAAGAGACAGGGGGTTATTCTATTATAAGAAGTTTACATAAAGTCTGTTTTTTACTATATCAATTGAAGAAGGGGCATTATTGTATTTTTGGTTCTAAATTCAAAGAATCTGGGTTATTGATCGAGCAGAATTCTTCACAGTCAATAACCCAGATTCTTTAGCCACTACTGTCCTCTCATCCTATATGTTTTTAAAGTATCTTTGAAGGCCCACAGTTTAGGGGTAGAACTTTAGCTGTCACAAAATTAAATTCGGAATTTCAGTTTGAATAGTGCCAACCATTTAAAAAAACAATCAACTCTGCTGTTGACAATCAAATGTTTCAGCAGCAATGACTGATTGGGAATGGAGTAAATAAACCAATAGCTTTTTTTCAAAATTCGATATTGTTAACGCTAAGCCATGGTTGAAAAAAATAATATTTTTCTATTGTACGATTATTTTCAAATTATCAAACATGTTTGAGAAATAAGTGGCTGTAATGGAGAAAATGGAAGAATTGAAGTTCATCCACAATGGTGAAGTTTTGATTGCTAAATGGTCTCAGAAATATAATTAGAGCCCGTTGTGTCAAGACGCTAATTCCTTTTCTGTCCGACATATAAAATTTTTTTTCTCTACCATACTTAATTAGTTCTAGTATATATGTTTTAAAAATAATTTTATCCATAAAGAATGTAACTTCATATCTTTATTCCATATTAGTTTTTTTTATCTTTATTCAATTTTAGTTCTTTAGTTACATTTTTATATCAGCGAGCGGAGTTATCCTCCAAGACAATAATATGGGCGGTTGTTACTCGCTAAACACGATTATGAGATTATAAACATTCCATGTTGTTAAAACATTGCATTGTTTTGTATGTTAAAAAAATTTGATTGGTCTAAACATTATTGCTGTTGCCGTCAGGCAGATGTCTTTAACCGTAATGAGACTGTAATGAGAAATTGATATAAGTAGAGGTAATTCATATAATTCAGGTAATAATCCCTGTAATTGCTTAATGAGTTCGTCCTAGTACTAAGATATGGAGTGAAATGTGGGGAGCCTACAAAAGAATTGCAGGAATGGAGTTCCAGCATGATTTGGTCAATCACACCTTTAATTTTGTTGATCCCAACACCCAAGTAGACTACCACCCACGTGGAAACTATGTGGCAGCAAGCAAAATCAAAATTTAAAGCCATGAATCGACCAACAATTCATGATAGAGTTATTGAAATATGGAAGTAATTATTTAAAAAAAAGTTTAATTACCGTAGAAATTGCATAAGCGATTGACTATGACAGATTGGATTTTATTAATTTTATATTCAATTTTTACATTTTATATAAAAAAAAAAAACTATTATATATATAATGCCTTTTTTTATTCTGCTGTTGTATTAATCACTTTATACTATACTAATTAATAAGATAAATACCCTTATATATTAAAAGTTTAACATATTCGTAAAATTTTTAAATTTTCTTTGTCTTTGATTACGATCTTTCTTCTCTCGTCTTTGATTTTGATCTTTTTGCTTTACTATAATAAAACTTATGATCTAACCTAACATTCGCCCTAGAGTTTAAATTTAGTAGCAGTATTTTTCACCAACCATGCGTCACCAGAAAAATAAGTAGAAAAAAAAAATAGTAGTTATACATTACACAGTGCTTAACAAAACAAGAATGGTACAATCTGATTTAATTGATAAATTTAATTAAACGCCTATATCTAATTTATACCAAAAAAAAAAAAAAAAATGAAAAAAAATATATAAATAAATAAACCGAACGACCCACTTCGCCAACGACATTAATTTTACAAGTTGTACTAAAATAGTCTTTTCTGTTTAGGTAGTAGAAACCAGGTCCTTAAAAGACAAAAAAGTGCTTCTAAATGTAAATAAAACACAAGTGATAACCTGATTCCTAGAAATGAAACAACATCAATATTTGTTAGCAAAGTGGGTCGTTGATTTTTTTTTTTTTTTTTTATAAATTATATATAGGTATCTAATTAAATTTTTAATTAAATCAGTATAAATTAAATTGCACCATTCTTGCTTTGTTAAGCACTGTATAATAATTATTTTTTATTGCTTCTTATTTTTCCGTAAAAGTAAAAAGATCGTACGTAATCAAAGACAAAGTAAATTAAAATAAAATTTTTTACGGTTAGTTAAATATTTTTATAATATTTGCCGGCTCGATACCGACACACTCTTTTATATGCATGAATTTAGACGTAACAATAAATCAGTTTTAATGTATAAATAAGTTTTATCAAAAGCTTCTTTCCGCTGATGCTTGTTGTTTGAGTGTTCATTCCAATGTTTCCTTCTTTTCAATACTCGCATCTTATTGAACGTGAACCTCTTAGATATATCTTATAATGCAGTTCTTTTTTCGGACTTTATCTGTTTTATTATTATTATCTTTTTCGTTGGAAAAGTTGGGTGTATACGTATGGTTCTGTCTTATAATTGCATTAAATATTTGTAGTTCAAAAGTTAAACTCAAAAAATTTAAAATCATTTTCTGCTTTATCTATATTTCAAAGAAAAAGAGGTCAGGGTGTTATAATATTATATTATAGGATTAAATACGATTATTTTACCTAATTTATCACCCTTTCCTTTCTATACTATTGATGATATTTTACTTTTATTTGAATTGTGGACTTCCATATTTCGATAACAACAGATGAATCGAACTAGCCAAGAATAAAAGTTATATGTTTTTTTTTAAGCCTTTGCTTTGCAACATGTTTCCTCTTTTTTATTTTACATATACTTGATATGTTGTTGCCTTTTAACCGATATTGAACATGAAACAAACTTTTGAAAACTAAATGTTTCTTCAAACCTCTAAAAAAAAACGAAAAGTTTATTTTGGTAAAGTAAAGTATAATTTAGCTTTGTAGAAAGTTGAGGGGTGCCACTTTGATTTTTATTTTTAGGGGAGCTGAAATCTATTATACAATGCTTGATAAAATTACTGCTGGGAGTTGTTTAAAACCAAAGCAAAACATCCAGTAAAATATTTTTTTGTTATCAAGTTGGCTTGAGTTTCAAATGTTTTTTCACACGTGTGGCGGTAACTTAAACTCTTACCACATAAACTCTGCCAAATAGTCCGCAATTCCATCACGATTTGTTGGTCCATGCATGGCTTTAAATTTTGATTTCGCTCGCTGCCACATAGCTTTCACTTGGTTGATAGTCACTTGGGTGTTGTGATCAACAAATTTATAGGTGTGATTAACCCAGCTATGCTGGAACCCCATTCCTGCAATTCTATTGTAGGACCCCCACATATCACTCCATATATCCTTACTCCAAGCTATGCTCTGAAAGTCCAGTGTGTTGTAGATGCTTGGAGGAAAATCGATCCTAAAATTATAAAGAAGTCTTTTGAAACGTGCAGAATCACAACAAGCGATGTCAACAAAAGAAGGCCAACCGACCGAGGAGGCCCGAGTCTTGTTAGGAGCATCAGAGGGGAACATTGAATTTGTAGGAATTCCCACTCTTGATGATGATGTAAATTTCGAAGTAGAGAATTTAAACGATGTAATGGATTTGACTGATATGATGATTGAAGAAGGTGAAATAGAAATATTACTTTAAAAAACACATTGTTATTCCATGTGCGGCTTCAATTTACCCTTTCTCAAAAAATAAATGCGGCTTCTGTTCGAGGGCAGCTTCTATTATATTTTCTTGACGAAATTTTGCGGCTTCTATTCAAGGGCGGCTTCTATTTGGGGCCGGCTTTAATTTGAGAAACTACTATATTTAGAAATGTAAATCTCTGCCTATAATCTTCCCACAAAAGCAAAACAAAAAGACAAAAAAAAAAAAATTTCGGCAACTTTCAAACGTTTTTAAGTATCCATGTTTGTTTGATACGTATTTAAAATTGTTTTTGTTTTTTTATGTTTGTAAATATTTCAAATTTTCCTTGCAAAACATGATTACGAAATCATTATAACTGAAGCAGGCAGCAGAGCTTTCCAAACACGCGATACTAGCTTTTAAAAGTATCAAAATCAGATCTTCATTATTAGCCACCCTATTGGCATGGCTAACATCGCGCTAAACATTTAGTTAATTTGTTTTTAGATTGAAACATTGCTTATTGATATTAATACCATAACAGTATACGTATTTAAAAATAAAAATAGGTGTAGACATCTGCCTGTTGGCAATAATATTTAAATCAATCAAATTGTTTTAATTTACAAAACAATGCAAATATGATCATGGAATGTTTATAATCTTATACTCGGTGTATAGCTTGTAAAAACCGCTCATATTATTGTGCAAAGTTTTGCAGAATAACATCGCTGATAAAAAGATGCAACTAAAGAACTAAAATGGAATATAGATATAAGTGACATTCTTTATGGATAAAATTCATTTTAAAACATAAATACTAGAACTAACTAAGTATGGTAGAGCATAAAAAAAAAATCGAAAAAATTCGATTTATCAAAAGTTTTATAGGGGGCAGAAATCTGATTTAGCTAGATAATACACATCCAATTCTAATAAATTTTTAAGTTTAAGCCGAAATAAATTCAGATCATCAAAACATCATATCTGTTAAAAGGATTTTATAAAATTATACTTTTTAAAAGTTTAATTTTTTATGATTGCTAAAGTTTTTATTAAAAAGTTCAAATTTTATTGAAAATTATATCCCTAGAAAGCTGGTTGGAACCTTTTAAAATTAACATATACATCTCATTATCTAACTCATCTCAAACAAAATTCTTTTTAAGTTATTTAGTGTGGTTCCATTTAACCCATGCTAGCATGGAAAATGGACGTATAACTGTATAAGAAGAAGAAGTTGTGTTGATAATGTAGAAAAACACAATTTGGTTAACATGTATATAATTCTAAATATCAGTAGATAACATCCATCTTGCAACTAATAAATGACAGTTCAAGTTTGAATGATGGCGGTAAGTAACTTTCCAATTTTGAATTTTTTTTCAAAAACAACAGTTTAGTTCACGGTATATATTGATCTTAATAGCATTCCCAACCATGTTTACAAATGAGTTTAGTTTGGATTTTCAATATATTTTTTATATGCATAAATAGTTAGTCATTTTAAAGACATTTGCACTGCTCCTTTTTGTTGCAATTACAAGATTAATTGGAATCAAAAGTTTTACTTCAAGTTTACTTTAAGTGTATACTTTCAGTAGATTTTGCAAGTAAGTGTCATTTTTTGAAATAAATAAAATGATTGTAAAAAACTTTCAGCTGAAAATGTTTCTTTGTATTTTAATAAATAATGCCAAACTTTGCAATCCATTTTCTGCTTCTATCCCTGCACTTCAAGTGGAGTCACTATTGTTAATTCTGGACCTCCATCGTTGACAGTATATTGCATCTTGGGGCATTGACCATTTCTCCACTAGCACCTCTCACAATGTCTATTCATGCGGTTTTCCCCTGCTTCTACTACCTCACACTTCTATATCAAGGGTTATCTTCACTACATGTTATCTTCTTTTCGGTCACATCCATGTTTTTGATTTGAGTCTTGCTTCCTTTCTCTTTGCAGATATTCTTCTTGTCGCATAGCACTCCAGACTGTCTTTTTCAGTTTCTTTATCCTGCTTGTATTATTTTCTTAATCTAATTTTACATTTGCATTTGTTCTAGCTCCCAGATACTTGAAGTATTCACTTTCACTTTCTTCATTACTGCATTCCTATGGTTTTTTCATTCTCCTCACCAATCTGCATATATACTTTGTCTTACTTTTACTCACCCTCAGACCTCTTTCTTCCATTACTTCCCGCCAATCTTCTGTCATCCTCTCATTTGCTGTCCTCTGTTTACAACAGAAGGCAATGTTTTCTGCAAACTTAATGCAATAAGGTATATACAGACTGAGTGCTGATGTAGTTCCACCATTATTGTGAACTTCTCCTTGTCAACAACATTGGTCCGTGCAAGTGTTTTAACTCATCTGTACATATCTTATATCAGCCTCACATACTTATCTGGTACACCCTTCTCTCTCTTTCATATCCACAGTTCTTGCCTTGGAACTCTCATACGCTTTATCCAAGTTTTTGAACACCACATGTAGTTCTTCTGTTTCTCCAGGTGTTAGACGCTTCTTTCTCTTCACAATGGTCTGTACTTTTTTGTTCAACCATTATATCTCTTTTTTACCTAATGCGCATTCTTTCCAGAAGTTTTGACCCAAAATTTCTTCTATGGCCTTTCTCATCACTTAACTGTTTCTTGTCCACCACTCTTGCACTCTTTTACCCAATTTCTTTTCATTTCAAGCTCTTTCAGCTTTCACCATTTGATCTTCTTCATTCGTCTCTCATTGCTTTTATGCCATTCTTTTATTCACTTTTTTGCAAAAAGAAGACTGTTGTGCTTTCACCTCTTCCTTCACCATTAAAGATTCTGCAGTTTTGCTTCTCATTGATATTATTTCTACATACCAATGATATTAGTTGTACATACCAGGAAGTCTTTTAATCTCTCCTTGCTTCTGCTCCTGTATGTCATAAGATGTTTGTTATCTTTCTTGAAGAATGTATCCAATAATATTACGTCTCGTGGTGCCATAAAGTCCTCTGCCTTTCAGCGTTTCTTTCTTCACACTCCTTGCCACTTCTCAACTCCTTCCCGGTCCTTGCTAATTCAACCATTCTGGTCCCCTGAAATAATGATCTTCTAACTCATTGGGATTGAGTTGATTTCTTGGTCTAGTTCAATCCAAAAGCAATCCTTATTATCATCCCCATATCCCAATTGAAGGGAGTAAACACTGGCAATATTCAGGTTGGTATTACCCTTACTAAGTTTGGTGCTCCTCACTTTCTTCTCCTACTGGCTTGGACTAGTGTTTCCTTGATGTATTTCGAGAGCACTATAGCCACTCCATTTCTGCCTGAATTTCTGGTGTATATCAAATTATGCCTTTCCATTTCTTTTCCTATAGACACAGTGTGTTCATTCTCCTCCAGTGTACTAGATCTTTCACGTCTAGCTCTTCCATTCAAAGTTTCAATGTTAATTGTTTCCACTTTCAGTTATTTATTTTTAGACTAAGTTCTTTAGCCCAGCCTGTCGTTGATCCATACTCACTCTTTGCAAGTCTCAGGCAACTTCTATGATTTTTTCTGCTAGATGTCGTTCCTGCTGCAAACTCTCTTCCTTTATCCTGGCTTGAGACAGGCAAATGGCTCAAGGCAGGGATTTATTTGTACCCTAATTGTTTGGCTTACAATCTGCCAATAAGGACAATAGGCGGTCTACTAACCCTGCTATGATCTTAACATCAGCCACCCGTCTGCTAAACTGCTAAACTTTTAAACTTTTCATTTATGCTATTTTCATCAGAGTATTTAGACCAATTGGCATTGTATGCTTTTTTTAGTTTGTATTTTTCTGAGTGACTTGTATCACTCTTTATTTTATTCTATTTCACTCTCTGTTTATTTGTCTTTAAAAGGTCTGACTTTTTTATTTAAATTATTTATCAATGCTGTTTTTTAGCCAAAGTATGAGACTTTTAGGAGTTTGGTTTGCAAATTGTTAATGAATTGTACAAAATTTTTTCCATTGGGTCTTTTAATGACTGGTTTATTTTTAGGAAGGGATGTTAAACGAAGATGTTGAAGATCACATTCGAGGGTTAATTTATGGCAATGCAATAGGTGATGCAATCGGTCTGTTAACA
>JAUZNK010097467.1:0-12098 GCA_035046665.1 Euphysa ruthae
TATATTATAAAATGTGATAATTTTCTCTGAATAAATTTCTCACTTTTTTAAAAAAAAGACAGTAAATTTCCTAATAATGGTATTTTTCAATTACCTGATGAAGTGGTTATGATTCTTATGAAATAATATTGAAAAATAAAATCGCCTTTTTAAAGATTTTATCAGGATCAGTACTCAGGTCCCTAAAAAAGTTAAATTATTTCAGTTTTTTTTTTTCTCCTGAACTAGTGTGATTTAAAAAAATTTATGTTTGGCTGCCTTGGTTCGAATGAGAGTATAAAAGTTACATTTTTCAATATGTTTAGCTTCTGCTAAATTTTTAAGTAATGATAAAAGACTTTTAATCACATAGTAAGTTTGGCTATATTTAAAACTGTTTCTAGAACTCTGGGTTGTTGTTTTTAATAGTGTTCTGGAAGTTAGTCTCTGAGCGTTTGTTTTAAACTAAATGATTATTGTAATGATTGGTGTATTTTTCGCATTGTAGATATGTCCACATGCCAACTTGGTTACAGTGGCAATTTTGAACCAGCCATGTCCATGGTATCGTCAGCATTTGGTTAGTATTTACTCCGCTTCTACAAAACATTAAATTCTCATTTAGTATCTGGCAATAATTTTCTATGGATTTTTTTTGTTACGAACGTGGAGATTAATTAGAATTTATAAAGATGACTATTATTATTTTAATTATATTTAACTCAACTTATGTTAAGGTATGGAATAAATTTTTAAAATGTACGCAAAATAAGTTTCAAAAAATGTCGTATTTTTTAGCTTGGTAATAAAAAATATGAGCTTTTTTACTATTTTGCAATGGGACAGCATTACAAATTAATGTGTAAAATTATTTTAAATTATCTTCTGTTAAAATAAATTGATTTTCGTTTTTCTTTTCTTTTTTTAGAAAAACTTTCAAAGGCTAGTTATGATGTTAGCCCTCCGTTACCATTTTGGGATAAGGTAAAGTTCTACAGATGTTATTCTTGGGATAAGATAAAATATAGCCTCACTTTATTTTTTGTAAGATAAATACTTCAGCAGTTTATATGTCTTAGGATATGGTAAAATACATTGCAGCAGTTTATTTATTTCGGAATGAGATAAAAACATTACAGCAACTTATTTGTCTTATTTGATAAAATATATCTGATTTTCAAATTCTCAAAGATGGTTCTCTTTTTTTTTTTTTCAGATGCGTATTATGTTTCATGGAAACTTAAAGGCAGATATTTCTAATCTAAACATACTATTGAGTTCTTCGTCAAATCCCTACAATATCAATGAGAAGTTGGAAATTGAATGGAGTGCTGTCACATTAGAATGGACAGATGGTAGTCACTAATTTATGTTTTGAGGAAAGAAAGTCTCCTATGCTCTATAGTCTTCATTTTTTCTGCTAAGGCATTCAAGATAATTCCTTGCTATTACATGAATCTATTAATTTGCTTCTGGGTGTATTAGTAACACCTTTTTGGACCCTTGGTAAAGTTAATAGTACTTAATAAATTTACCTAAGTCCATTTGTCCGTGCAACCTTTCACCTTTAACCCAATCTGAAATATAAATGGAATTGTAAACCAATACACTATTAGATCTTACTCATAAACTTTTGTAGCATTAGCTTTATTAGTTAATTGAAGTTTAGCTCCATCATAACCCACCCAACTCGATTAAAATTGCATGGTCAAGGATTATACTATGTTTTTTTTTCTTTTTGCTTTAGGTAACATTATAATCGATGGCGATTTTGATATGTTTACAAGGAATGCATCAAAATATGATGATAGTAAAGTATTGCATTGGCCTTCTTTTAAACTTGCGTGAGTTATTTTATTAAAATTGTTTAAATATTATCAAACTATATCAAACTCGTTTATATAATGTTACTAGGTGTGGAAAACCAATTTATTTATTTTTAAATTATAATTGTGGCATTGTTTTTGTGATTCAATCATAATAATGGGTATTAGTGATCTAATATTGTTTAGACCAATTAAAATTATTTTGTTTTTTAAAACAAGTCAATTAAAATAGTTTTTATGCTGCAAAGTAAAACACTGGGTTCTATGAAGTAATCAATTTCCATTAATTCGTACGGCCATATTTTTCCATTAATTCATACGGCCATATTTTTCCAAGCTCAAGAAAAAGTTAGCCCAATTATGACATTTTTCAGCTTTCTAACTATGCTAAAAAAAAGATGTTATTTTAAATTATTTTGTGCCTGTCATTTTATTAAAAGAGTCTCTTGTTTTGATCTTGCCAAAATATTGTTGCTATGTCAGAAAGTTTTGGTTGATTGTTGTTATTATTATTATCAAAAATTTTATTTTGCCTAGGGCCAGGGAAATTTATTTTCATCTCAAGAAACAATGCTTTAGTTCTGTCAATGTATATTTTAAAATGCTATTTATTGGTTAGGTAAGGGTGTTATTTTAGCTTGATAACAAACAATGTTCAAACAATGTTAATGATCAAAAATTTTTTTAGGATTGAACTAGAATGGTTATGTAAAGGAGACAGTAAAGATCACCATCATGTGCTACCAATTAATCCTAAGTTTACAAGCAAGAATGTAATTTATCTATAATACATGCAAAATCAATATTTTTTTTACTCAGTTTGCTTTAGGAAGATTTTTCAAATTCATCTGATTTTCTTCAGAATATTAAGTGATATGCAGAGCAAATACTGTTGTAATTTAAATTTTTGTTGGTCATAATTATGCATTCATTGTTCATGTGAAATATATCAATCAATTTGTCTAATTCAGGCTTTTTTTACACCAAATTAGATGTTATTTTACACAAACCTATAATAAGGTTATTTTGAGTATTCTATAATACATAGTTTATCTTTGTTACTTCAGAGGATATGATTCCTAAAGGTTGACAGAATAAACTATCAAGCCTAATGGTAGCAGTGAACCCCAAACACCACAACTGAATCTGTATGTCCGTCTTTCTGTAATATCTGCTGTAGATGTTTAATTTGGGCAGTTTTGTTTTTATTCATCAATCTTGTTACTAGCCGGTTCGATTTTTTTTTTTTATATAGTAAATATTCTATTACAAAGGATATACTTTTAAATACTTCCTGAATTGGTTTTTTTACCAGAAAGGTTTCAATAAATCTGTTGAATTTTTAAGCAAGATTTTGAAAAAAAAATATCAATTAAAAATATAAATAAATTGCTTATACTTTTTTTATTAATTAAGTTGCTTTCATATTTTGTTTATATTCTAATAATTTTTTATGTTACAGGTGGCGTCACTGCAAAAACAAGATAATTACTATGGTTACTACTACTTAATACTACTTAATACTACTTTTACAGAAAATGAAAAATCTTAATAATTCACGGGAAAATCCTACTCTATGTTCAAAGAGTTTTTTATATAATCTGGCATCTTTTCATTATTTTTTTTTTTTTAATTTATGTCCACTGGAAATATATTTTAGAAAAAACAAAATACAATTTGCTAAAGTAAAAAAAAAAATATATTTATAAAAGAATAACACTTTCAATAATTTCACTCTAATTTTTCAACACACTTAGTCACTAATTTAAAACTAAAGCATCTATGTTCCACTAAACAAACCTCTCAAATGCTATGTTGATTTAAATGATTGCCTAAAGTGTATATTATTGTTGAACGGTCGTTATAAAGTGAAGTGATGTCATCAGTTAAACATTTTTTTATTTTAGAGACCTCTATATTCTGAGTTGTCGGTAACTCTTTACTTGTTAATTTTAAAGTTTGAATGTATAACTGATATTTTTTAGGATCACGATTCATATAAAATGTTCCGATCAACCAATTTGAATATGAACGTGTCAATGGAAATATCATGTGAAAAGACAAAGGTAGGAAATATTACACTGGATGAAAATGACTCAAATGAAAATGATTCCTGAACAAATATAGTTTTTTTTTTAAATTACTGTAAGTTGTGTTGCATTTTTGAAATAGCTGCATGTTTAGTGGAACTTAGACTTGTCTTAACAAGTAGTTATGCTCTAGTTAGTTCTTAGGATCGTATCTTTTTCATAACCAAATGTTTTTAGCGTTAAGATTATTCTAAATTATTTATATACAGCATAGCTTAATAGATTTTCTCATTGTGCAAATATTTCTTATTAGTTGCTGAATTATGCCAGGAGCTGTAATATGGAAAGGTATCTTCAGCAACCATGCCTAAATAAATTGTTGAATATTTTAATATTGATATTTATGTGTCATATACCTAGGAAATAAAAACACTTGATAATTGCCAAATTTTTCGTAATAAATCCATTAAAAATGTGTGTTACTTCCAGGAGCAGATAAAATTAGATCCACCATCTGTAAAGCTTTATGCCAGTACTTTTCGTTGGTTTCAAAACTTCCAAGCTGTTGTTATTAATCGTGTTTCTCGACCTATAAAACGTGGAAGATACTTCAAAAACATCAAACCAAAAAAGCGTGCCATTGGTAGACATTATAAGTAAGTATCACAAAGTTTGAAACTTACCTAAGGTTTTATTCATAAAGAAGATACCACATAAAGAAATTAGTGCATGTTATGGTTCAATAACCAAAAAAAATTTGAGCTGTCACTATCTCACTTTATTTGTCATACCTCTTGTGTTTCAAAAGTTATGTAAAAAATTTTAATGGCCTGGAAATTTAACCATCACATTGCCATGTTTTGTTTTCGTTTAATAGGATTTAAAATTAGATAACTGTCAGTAAAATGTTTAATGTTTGGATAACTTATAAATATTTATGATATTTTGTACAGTTTTATCTTAAAAATTCTTGAAATTAAAAACAATTTGAAATGACTAAATTTTTCTTTTTTTTTTTTTTTCTTTTTTTTTTTTTGGCATTGAAATATTTTCAGATAAAATTAGGCAGGTAAAAATGGTTATAAACTTTCAAACCTTTTTAAATGCTTTTGCTGTCTATCGTCATTGACAAGAATACTCGTTATATCCAATTTTTTACACTCTTAATGTCAGGATAACCCTTCGCAGAAATAAGAAACTTGATTTACAAACTGGCATTCCACATTTTAACATTCAAAGGAAAGAGAAAACTGTAAAAAAAGATGCTGTAAACTGACCATTTTATCAATGCCAGTTTTATAATTTGTATATTTTTACAAAAATTTCTTATTTTTAAGTTTATTAAAATCTTTATCATAATTGAAATTATATGTTTAAAGGTTGGTTGGCATTGACTTGAAGTTTCCATGCCTTGATGTGACTTATTGGGGATCCTTCCAACAAGAGCGAGGATTTGAAACGCTCATTAATGCTGGTAGTCTAACTGTGGCTTTTCAGGTTTTTTTTTTTTATTTCATAACTATTTTTTTTATTGTAAAATAAATACAACATTTTAATGATTTTTTTTTGTAATTTTTATTTTTATTATTACAGGCTGTTTCAGAAAGAGAAAATTTTTTGTTAGTGCTCTATGAAAGAAAGTATAAGTTTTGTTTCTCAAGCTCTCAAATTTTTCTACTATTGAGCTAATCATTGGATATTTTTTTTTGTTTCTTAAGTTGTAATATAGCATTTTGCTATCTTGATGGAGCAATAATTTGATAAACTTGTTAAAATTTGCTATATAATCAACACTCGGTAATAGTAAATAAATTTAGCTGCATTTGATGCATGATATTGGATTTTTTATACTAATATTTTTATTAACAAAACATTCTTTGGAAATTACTTATTGAAACTTGACTCTTTTATTTGTTTGTTATTGTTAGGTTTTTATTAGCCCTCATCCAGATACTAAATTAATTCATCGACCTGTAGTTAATTGGATCATTCGTGGATTAAAGAGTAGTTTTGATAAGGTTCGCGTGTTCTTACTGCAATCTGTGGAAAGTTCGTTGAAAGTTGATGATGATGAAGACGAGTTGTTATGTTACGTGAATGAAGAATCTCTGAAAAAACATTATTTACTCAGCGTGAAAAAGTAGGTAGTATTAACAAACTTTTCAGACCTCGATTCCCTAGAGAGGATGTTCTCGTTTCTAAAGTGTGGTTTCTCAATCATTTCAAATACATTCACTATTTTCCCCTGCATATGTTTGGAAAGAAGCTCTCCACAAGTTATTTTTCTTTAGTTTTCTTAACTTTTTTTATAAGAGAGTTTTTGATTTTATCCCAAATAATAAGGATTTTTTGCGAGTTTTTCTAAAAATTACTTTAAACTCTACATTATTTGACCCCCAGTTTTCAAATTTAACTCTTTATATGAGCAAGTTTTGAAAAGTTTGAGAAATAACAAGCTTTGTTTAAATTGATTAAATTTACTTAACATAATTTGCAGCTGTATAAAATTTTCTGCTAAACTAATATAAAAAGTTTCCAAACCTCACCAAAGTAGAATAAAATCAATAATAAATTATTATACATATTTTTAATATGTTGGTGCCCATGATTAAATTTAAGAACTTCTTATTTTCGTAGTATTGCTCAATAAACAGATTTATATAATTGAAAATATTCTCGCATAACTACGAAAATTTGTATTTTCATGAGATATGTCATCAGGGAATTATTTGTAGATTCTGACTATCTGCTGTATCATCTTTCATTTTTTTACAAGAGTCAGATTATTCTAACTTTCTCTACAATTTCAGACTTTCAAGCCATATTTGTGGAGTCACGTCTTTAGTTTTTTGTGCTATAGTTGGGAAAATTATATGTAACATAGCTGCTTTTACGAATATAAATTTGAAATTGATAAAAATAAGCTTGTGGAAATTACCAACTGCCGGAAAATTAAATTAAATCATCGATCAAAACCACTTATTAATTTAAAAAAAGTCTACATAAGTATTTATAAATTTGAAATTGATTTTTATTATTCTATATAAATATATAATATTCAATGTAATTGTCTGGATGTTAACTGTATAAACTTAAAAATATATTCTGATGATAGACCATAAAATTAACTCTTTTTTAGAATGTACAGTATAGAGTATCTACAAATGGTTTAGAAAAACTAAATACCCTGACTTACAAGCTTTGTTTTTTTAATCTTTTGGAGTGATAGCATTTAGAAAGTGCCTAAACAAGATGATTAATCTTACTTGTTTTAAGGTAATAAAGTTAACCTTAGTTCTTCAGAATTTTTCAGCTTATTTTAGCTAATCATCTATGACTGACCTGTTATTGCTGCTTTTTCTTTGGGTGGTTGTTGTTAAAGATTATTATGCTTAACTTGTCTGGAGTGATATACAATTTTGTTTTTTGTAGGGTTGATTACCAACGACAGTCCACTATCAGGGAAGATTTGTTTACACATAAGATATTATTGAATAATTTGAAAGGTACTTGGACAGCTGTTCACAGAGAATTAGTTGTTGGGCTATTAGAAGCTTATTCAAAAATGCAGGTTATTATTATTATTATAATTTTATTTTATTTATTTTTTTTTTTTTTTTTGTTCCTTTGTGTGTAATTTCATTCAGGTTTTCTTCAAAAATGTTAGCTGTCTTTCTCACTTTAATATTCTTTTCTTTCACTTTATTTATTTTGAATGAAAATTTTTGCAATGTTGAAATATTCCCTTGTTTAATTGACCACCGAGATCATATCCTTATTTCAGAACCATGTATTCAGGAGTTTTAGTTTTCATTTTACTGCTCTAACTAATTACTAAATATAAAAAAGTCTTCATTTGCTTACAGATGCTAAAAAAAGTTTTGTCCTCTGAAACTTTAAAAATAACTACAGATAAAACGACACGTGAATACAAACGAGAAAAGTCTAACAGTTATTCTGTTCTGGACACATCAACCAAAAGCCCTTTAACACGCATGCAGTCTGGAGGTGGTTTGTTATTACTGAAACAGCTGGTTGAAGAGCAATCGTCAAAATTCATTGCACAAGCTGAAGAGGCAAGTGAAATTTTATCATTTAGGAGATATTTATTTAACTCCTAGCTAATAAATTTTTTTATTTGTTACCTATAACTGTTCGCTTTTCTTTTTTTTTGTCATCTTATCTGTTTACCAATAATCTTCGCTTAAATATGACTAAATCGATTTTGATGTGATGGCAAATCTTTAAAATTAACATATCCTAACATTTTTTAACTTTGTATCTTTTTACAGGGTGAAAGCATTGATGTAGAATTTGATGACGGAAACAATAAAAACGAAACTGACATTATTGAAAGAAATTGGCACAGTAAGTTAGAACTCAGAACTAGCTACAATTCATTTCACAGTTCTTCACAGCGTTTGACATTTCAAATATGAGAGAATAGGCAAATACCTAATGCGAAAGTTGGTTATGTAATTTTTGATTTTTTTGAATGATCGCACTGTTTACACTGTAATTACTGGAATGTTCTCTTTTCATTCAATCATCTTTAAAACTTGTATAAAGACATTTTTTTTACTGTATGTCACAAACCTTTGTGTACTTTGCAGCTGAAAAACTGTTTCCACACACCTGTTTTTTAGATGTTACAGCATTGCTCAGGTTCGATAATTACTGTCTTGTGGAATTAACTCTGCTGAAATATGTAGTTGATTGGAAAATGTTTAATAATTTTTTTTATCATACTAAAGATATCAACAAATTTTGAATTTTATCTTGTTGTTAAAGTAGATTTTGAAATTTTGTTTAGACAAAACTATTTACCACTTCTATATTTATATTACTTTCAAAGAAAGATGATATCTTTGATAGGGGCTAGTTACTGAAAAATTGGTACATCAGACTTTTACTGATTTTTTCCATTTCTTTATTGCTAAAATCCTTATTTACTAATATTTATACAAATTTTTTTTTTTGCTTTTGTCATTTATACCATTAAATAAAGTTATCCTACACTTTTAGATGGAATAAAGGCGTTCTAACCTATTTTTCCTTTTTTTTTTTTAAACAGTTTTTTTTTAATCTAGCAGGCATTGGATATTGTGAAGGAAAAAAAATCTTTACGTGTTTGGCAGGTTTAATAGTTTACTTCAAAATTATCAAAATTTACTCTATCTCTTTCTCATTATTCCATTGCATTCTATGTTTTTATTGTAATTCCATACATTTAGTTGAATTGATTAATTCACAAGTACTTCTGCATGGAACTGAAACAAAATGTGCTGTTATGGTTACCTCTGGCAATGCTACGATCTTGAAACGACTGCACATTCCGGTCATTACAGACGTGATTAATAAACTGAACAAAGTAACATGGTGTGGAAAGTTCAGAAATCTACAGGTAATTTTATTTATTTTTAGTTTGGTTTTTGTATTTTTGTTATTTTGTGTCATATATTTTTTATCAATTATGTCAGGATTTTATTTTTATATGTATTGTTTTAGTGTTTTCATTCCAGAATATGACTTTTAAGAGTGAAATTGGTAAAATAAATTTACAAGATTAAGTTTTTAATTATTCAGTAACTGTGTACTCTAAGTTTGTGAAGGTTTGCTGTTAAAATTAATCCATTCCTTTTTTTCTTTTATTTAATTTTGCATGGTTATCGATCCTACCTGCCAAGAATTCTTGTTTTAATACCCCAGACCCAAAAACATGCTTTTATGTTTTTTTCAAGAAATTTTTTCAGTTCTGTCAAAATTTTATACAATGTTAGAAAATAATATTCTTGCTTGTTGGCTATTTTTAAACACCGTTTAATTCAATCCAACATTTTTCAATTTTTCTTGAGAAATTATGTTGCGATCCAGCTAAAATTTTGAATGGTTTTAGAAAATAATTTTAATTTTGTAAGTGAATTTTGAACACTTTATCGGAACCAGTCCCAGACTGATTTTGGTGTATATCTGATATTTCAAAAGTATTTTCACACCTAGGCTGGTCCATGAATCTAAATTGGATGAAAGGTTAGAAAGAAAGTTATCTATTCATCATTTATTCTTAATTTTCTGTCCCTTAGTCATTATATCAATGTATTGTAATGATTCTAAGCTTTTTTATGTTTTCAGTACTTTACTACAGTGGAAAATTTTAAAGACATCACTGTTGATAACATTCCATGGCTGCCAAAAGAAGTTATTACTGGGGAAAACAATACTGATGCGTTTGACCCCCAGGACATATCACGTTTCACAAAGATAAGCGATGCAGTTGGTGCGTTTGTTGAAGTTCCAGTAAAAGGTGTAACTCATCAGTTGCAGAGAGTTATATCACGGTGTGAATGTCAGTTTACATTTGTGAGTTTGGATGATGAGATTGACCCATTAGCTGAAGAGTATGCTCCTAATAAGCCTTTGGTGTGTATTTTTTTCTTTCGTTTCTAAACAATTTATCTATGAAATTTAATTTAAGTTTTTTTTTCTTTTTTTTTTCCTCCTTTTATTGCCCAGTTTGGGTTTCTGTTTGTGACTTCAAGGTTATGATTGTTAGTTGTTCTCTTTTTAGGCAGAATCAGAATTGAATAGAACTGAGAACCAAATCCCTTTGTCAAGTTCATTATATCTTAAACATGGAAAACTTGAAATGTCCACCAACGGTGTAAGTAATTTACTTTAATTCTTTTTTAAAGGAGAAATTTTGGCCTGTAAATTATTTATACAGGCCCTGCTCAATCTTTCAAAGTTATAAAACAAAGTTTCATGCATATTTTTTCACAATTGACTGCAATGCATTTTATCTAAAATAATTTCCATTTTAAGTTATAAATTTTTAAAATTTTATACATTTTCTCGTTTAGATAATCAAACAAATTTTCTCATAGCGGACACATATAAACATATTTTAATGTGATCTGTATATACTTATTGTATCACGTGGGACGGATATCTTCACAGGCTAATCTAGGAAATTGATTTGGAAGATTTTCTTGAGCGAGCTAAATTAATTTTTAAGGTTTGTCTTAAACAGCCGGAGAATCTGAAAGTGCCAAAACTAAGCTTCAGGAACAAAGCCTTTGAATTATTTTGCTGTTTGGCTATTTCCTCATTCTCAAAACAGGCGTTCCTTTTTTTTCTTTTTTTTTTGCTTTAATTTCTATTTAAAGTTGGAGAACTAACTGCCGTCTCTCAGAGTCTTTTTTTTCTTCTGATGCTCGAAAATAAGGCATTTATTAAAATTTTCTTAAAATCTAGGCCTGTTGGTGAATGGTGTACAATCAAAACACATCACATTTTGAAGTAAATTTCGGGAGTCCATTAGCTACCAAGTTTTTGTTTTTCTTACTGCAGTAAAGATTCCATATTCTAGAACAAAAATTGTTATTCAATGATCCCCTAGATTGGATATGGATTCAAATTGTCTTATATTTCGTACATGTATGCACAATTACCCATACACAACATATCTTATGTTGCGATCTCCCAACCTCAAAATATAAAGTTCTGTAAAATAGCTGAATTGAAGCCCTGTCATCCTGTTAATATTGTCCACTGCTAACCTGAAGTGTTGGAGCTGGTTTTATCAAAATTTAATTTTGGAGCAGTTATGGACACTTGCATATAAAAACATTTAATTGAAAGTATGAAATTCACATTTTATTTAGTCACAATACAGTGTTATCAGTGATGTTGTTCAGAACCTCATACTATACCAGGAACCAAAGAAAAAAGAAGAAGCAGAACAACTAGAAAAAATGAAGTTCAAGTTACAATTGGCAGCAGAACAGGATATACGATCAGATGTTTCACAATTACAGACCAGAGTAAGGTAAGATTACTCATCATTGTTAGAATTTCATAAAGATAGTGCTGAGATTTTATTTAAGTTATTTAAAATAAAAATTTCTTTACAATTTAAATTGTATTTCTGCGTCCTCTGAGAGCTGTATGAGAATTTTATTGATGCAAATGTCTAAAATTTATATTTTAAGCATTAGTTTTGTCCACGATTGTGGTTTGATATTATTAGATATTTTCAACAATACATTCATTATTAATTGCTGTTTTCCCCTATCTAAGCATAAGTAATTGTCTGCTGTCAGTTGATTATTTGTGCTTTTCCAAGTATAAAAAAAATAAAATATGAGTTTTCTAAATAACTAAGTAAATTTAGTAAAATAGGTAAGTCATAAAACATATATCATACTTGGTTCATTCAGTCTCTTTTATTCAATCTTTTTATATAGAAATTGTAAGGAAAACA
>JAUZNK010097478.1:0-12098 GCA_035046665.1 Euphysa ruthae
GAGTTGAGTGATGGCACTATCAACCTGAGTTTTCGGTTCATAAACGCTTCAGCTGGTGACGGTTTGCTTTCACCTGGCGCGGTACGTATTGCCAGTAAAGCTAAGTAGGGGTCTTCACCAGTGTCGTATGATTTACTTAACGTTTTCTTTACTGATTGTACGGTTCGTTGCGCTAAACTGTTGCGCTGTGGAAATCTCGGGCTATTATTTATATAATTATATTATATATAAATATATATATATATATATAATTATATATATATATATTTTATATTTGTATATAATTTACATATATATCTATATATATATATACACACACACACACATATATATATATATATATAGCCTTTGTTTGTTTTTCCCCTTAAACTTATGGATTGGATTTATATTCTATTATATTATTATTTATTTTCTTATATTATGATTAAGATTTGTTCTAATAAAATAAAATGTTTTTTCAGCCAGTTCGAAGTTACACAGTTAATCAAATTAAAAGAATTTGACCTTGCACCTCAATTATTGTATTGTATTCTCAACTACTTTATCTTAAGATTAACAAATGGGCATCAAACAATTACTATACAATTCCCATTTGCAACATTCCGTATTTGCATAATTTTATCTTTATTCTAAAGGACCTTATAAGAATCTTGAAGATTTACACAAACATTAAGTAGGTGCAAGCTTTCACTCGTTTTTCTTAGAACTGTTTTTGATTTGGAATATTCCAAAGTCAATTGCCAATTGTAAATAACAACTTTAGATTGATTTGTAAAAGTGCCTATTTAAATTAAATAAATTTAAAATATATTTTTATTGCTTTTATATAAATAATTTTAAATTTATTTTAATTTCATTCTTTTCAATTTTTACCCTTTTTGTTAACTTTTGTTAACTCAAACCAAGGAATATACTCATACAATTATTTCTTGTTATTCTTTCCATTTATGTTTTCATTGAACTCTGAAATTGTATGATTCTATAATTCCTTTGACCTTTGACCTTAGCCTAAATCATTTTGTTTTTAAAGGCAAGTGCTGTTTCTGCCTGCCTACTTTCTTTTCTTTTTTTTAATCAAAATTAACTTTTTTTTCTTTTACCTTCGATTTCCATGCACAAGAACTAAACACGCAATTTCTGGAGTTTGTAATTTATTCCAGGTTAATATTGGATGATATTTAGCCTGAAATATGGATACTTTTCATTTGATCATTTGAAAATTTCACAGGCCTCTGCTATAAAAGGTTAAACCGCCGTTTTCTTTGAGGTTTAAGAATTGAATCTTAAAAACTTCACGGCTTATGATTTTTATTTTTGTTTTATGTTTTTGAAGCTCGCTAAAAAACTTAAAGTTCAGGGAATCATTTTTGAATTTTTCCAGAAAATAAAAAAATAAAATAAAAGAGATCAGTTTATATTTTTCTCTAGCTACTGCTAATACCCTGCATGGTCAAGAACGGAAAGATTATGCTGGAAAAGTTGCTCTCGCGTTTATGGATTCATTTGGTATGGAAGAATCAGACGAGGATTCATAGAATTCCTACAATATTGATTTTATAAGAACTAGAAATTTGCTATCCTATTTAAAAAAAATATGGAACAATGGTTGTGACTGCTAACAATGAGAGAAATATCACAATTCGAATGGAAAAAGAATAAATAAATAAGCACACATTATGTCAAATATTTCAGTTATACTTATTATTTCGTACTACCTTAATATTACCATAATTTATTTTTAATTTGTTTTTTTTAAACAAAACGCATATTTAGTCGTTTTTGAAATTTCGTTGTCTTCAATAGATCTTTTAGTAAAACCCAAAAAAAAACAACATTTAATAATCTGTAATAATAATAGTTATTAAAATTTATTAAATATAATAATAATTTTTTTTTAATATTTTTAATGGGAACTTAAAAAATACTTAATAATTAAATAATATTCATAATAATAACTTAATAATATAATTTATTTAATATTTATTTATTTAATTTTAATTTAATAATTTGACGTTCACTTCTCATGTTTAAAATTCTCATGCAATAAATTTCTGAATCAGGTCACCAAAGGTTGGCATATTTTTTTGCTCGCTGAAAATTTGTGTTCATTGCTTGATTTTTGTTTTATGTAGATTCAGCCAAGTTTAAAGGCACATTGCGGGTATTCATTGTATAATACAAACGTGGTTAAATTAAAATTGCTTCTCATCATTAGTTACAGTATAATTTGATAATATATAATTTATAATGTGTGATATTTTCTTTTTGGTTAGTGTCATTTGCAATCACAGTTGTTTGAAAATGTGTTGATAAGGGATCTGATAGGTATGAAATAAATATATGTATAGATTGACCTTTTTCTTTTTTAAAAAAACAACATTGTCTAGTAGTATGGCATGTTAAATTCTAAAAATTTACTGTTTTACATTTTACATTTTGAATGCAAGGTTATAAGGTTTGAACGCAAAATTCAAAATCTTCACACCTGGGTCTGCTTTTAGGGGCAAAATATGTCAGGTAACCAAAAAGTTATTTGAAATTAGCTTTCATACTCTTAAAAGTAAGAATCTCAGAAAACCTTTCCAACCATGTTAGAGACATTTTTTATGCATGGTATTAGAAAAGCCTCTATAGCTTATCCTTTTTCAGCACGCATGAAAGGTGTGTTGATAAGTATTTCTGAGACATCAGTATTTACATGCATATAAATTGTATATATAAATTGTAGGTCAGATTCATTAAAGTGACATTTTATGATTTTTTTCAAGGAACACTTTGATTTTGGTTAAATTTTGTCAAGATTTTTCTGATAATTTTGTCTGAAAGAAAAAGAAACCAACATATTTCCAACGTATTTGTATTTTTAACGTTGGGCCAACAAATAGTTTTCGAACTGATTTATTACAGAAGGGATCACAAGTTTGGTTTTGGTAAAAATTAAAATTATGCTTAAATTTTAACAAACGCCTCGGGATAATAAAATGCTAGATTTAAAAGACTTTAATGAAAATCTTCCAAATCCAGAATTGCCAGTAAAGGGTGAAAAAGAATAATTTTTTTTAAAAGTTTTTTTATGTATATAAAAAAGGATGTAATAAACCACATTGGAACTTAATTAATTTAAAATGCCTCATTCAGGTTTACACAGTATGTCATACTTCACAGTTTGACATATTTCACGTTATCGCATAAAAAAATAACAATATATAAATATATTTATATATATATAGGAAAATAAAATTTGCTATTACATCAACATTGGTCCGGATAAATATATTAAATAAAATTCACATATACCATCATTATAGTTACCAAACATCCCTTCTTACAGAAAATGCTATATATATATATATATATATATATATATATATATAACTTTAATGTCTTAAGAAACGTACAAAATGGTAGCAAGTTTTAGTTGACTCACTTTTTTATTTTTCTTTTGCAGAAAGGAAAAGCCTTTTGGACTTTTATTAATTTACCCATGTCTATTGTCCATTTCTCTGTTTTTATAAATCTGTTCAGTCTTGGATAAAGTTAGAGGACCATTGACAGTAAGTTCAGTCATTAATAGTAAGTTCTGACCAATATGACTAAAAATTTTTACTCTAGGGTCCTAGCCCTTAAATTAGTCAAGTTTAAATTCTTTATTTTTTTAAAAAATATTCTCATATGCAGATGAAATTTAGGATGTAAAATTCATTAAGTTTGAATTTTTTTTTTTTTGCGTCCATTACTCAGGCCTCCAAACTCGTCAAATTTGGTTCAAAGATAATGTTTTACGTTTATTTTTTGACATTTTTAGAATTTTTGTTGATATTTTAGATGATATGATTTTGCATGATGCTAGACGAAATAATTTTGCATGAGGCTAGATGATATGATTTTACATGAGGTTAGATGATATGATTTTGCATAAGACTGGAGTATTTTGCATAACACTAGGTGATATGGTTTTGCATGATGCTTGATGCTATGATTTTGCATGAGGTTAGAGGTTATTATTTTGCATGAGGTTAGTTGATATGGTGTATCTTTTCCAAAGTATTATCTTTTTTCCCTCTTGTTATTCTAGCGTTTGATAACGTAGTGCTTCTGCAGCCACTGTTTGGAAGTCCACCTCTGGGATAATCAACTCCTTTGATGAGCTTATTCTTGAACACCCATCTTTAAAACTACTATCGATATTGACTTTGTGCATAGAGTGGAACACCTCCAAGCTCTTATTTTCTGTTATCTTCTTGAAGGTTGATTACCGCATGTTTCAGCAGTGGCAGGTCTGTAAATTTCTCCAAATATTTTTATCCAGAGCGAATATATCATTTGTTTAATTCTAAGAGGTTTCGTGCAATTTACGAGGTTTCGTGCAATTTGTCTTTTGTAATTTTTTAACTACTAAATCTGATCACCTAGTCGCTCTTGAATCCAAGTTTGCAATTGATCTGCCTCCTCATTACATAATCAGCTTCTTGAGTATGTTTCTTTGCTGCCTCCAGTTTCGTGCCTTTGGCTACCATCATTTTTTGGTGCTCTTCCCACATACTTACGAATTCTTCCTCTTCTTTTATGACTTCCTATTTCAGCTTCTTTGCATTATACCTCAATTTTAGCTGGTATTGCTGTATTACACTCTTTGTAACAGTATGTCTGACGTATGGCTTGGTATTGTGTGTTTTTGTTTTTCGCAGGAATTCTTCAACATTTCTCTATCTGATAAAAATTTTTCTAAATCAAATCTATTTTTTTGTATAATTGTATTATTTTGTCTGAAATTTTTTTTTTTTTTTTTTTTTTTTTTTTGATGGATCTTCTTCATCAAAATTGTGCCCACAATTAGGATTTGACTCTGAGAAACCATAAAACAACTTTTATAAGAAAATGATAAAATATATATTAAAACAATTTTTCCTATTAATAATAACAGCTAATGTATAAGTCCATCCGGTTGCGGCTTTTTTATTCCTAAGACGTTTTCTTTTCCTCAAATTTTTAAATATTGTTTCTTGTGGAATGTTACAGATTCGAAGCTGTCTAGTGAACACATTTTATTAACAATAAAACTGTTTATTAAGCATTTTTCTTTAATAATGAATTTTGATATCATGAACATTGTTCTAATGTTCAGATATTCTTGAAAGCTTGTTTTAAATGAAGAGATGTTTTTATAATCATATCACACGTCCTGTTAGAAAAAAGATTGGTTTTGATGTTATGGAAACATTCAGAGCTTCAGTATATTTTTTAGGGCCAGAAAATTTGTTCTAGTAAAAATAGTAAAATAAATTATGTTCGAGTTTTGGGGTTTATCCAAATGAAATTTATCGCTTATGAGAAAATATTCAAACTGCTAATCTTTTGTTCAATAATAATTCAAATGTACATTTTTTTCAAAAGATATAATTTTTTTAATCCCCATCCGTTCACATTCATTGAAATGATTTGTTTTCATGCATCATTGTACTAAAGCTTGCTATAACATTTATTCACGATGAATGCTGTGCTGCTTCTTCCTTCTCAGGCTCACATGATTATAATTCTCTTTTTATTTATTGATTTGTTAGGTTTTAGATTTATTAACAAAATGGGAACTTATTGAGTAGATGCATTGGGACTATTGACACTTCATTTTACAAATAAAACAGTATGCACATATTCCTTGCCAAAACTTAAACAATCTCCTGATGAGGCTTGTTAATTTCAGTAACATTTTTCTGACAAAATTTTTGCCATTTAGCTCTTTTAGCTTCATATAGGTAGATAGATCACCAGAGAATGGCCCTATCGATATGGATAAAAATGAAACTGCTGAACTTTGTCTTTTCATTTTTCAAAATAATATCAGTTTTTCCCGTTTTTGTCTTTGCAACAGTTATTTGCAGGAAAGAAAAAAAGAAAAACATTAACAGTCAATAAAGTATAATTTTTTTATCTTGTGGTCACATGTTCTTATTGATATGCGACCATAGCAGTACCGTGCATTAGTTCTTTTCATCTGGTTGTAACTCAATTGTCTGACTTTACACCTTTCATAACAAGCTGTGTTATCATGGACGTTATCAGATCAGTCTCGGAAACTCGATTTTGTTCGGTGTTTGTAATGCGAAGTCCTGACAGCACGAATTTTAGAAATGTTGACGATGGTTGGGTAGTAAAATTGTTCATCTTCCTTTCGAATTTCCAGTTTTGCTCCAAAAGTTCTGCTCTGATTTTCTAGACATTTTCCATATGGTTTTTAAGTCGTCCTAGTCTGTACATTCCTCAGAAAATAAACGAACAACTTTAGCTTGCATGCTCTCTGTTATAATTTGCTTTAGTTTGTTTTTCAAATGTTTTAAAATATGGCAAAAGGGATGTGATCTTGAATTAACTCTTTCACTCGTCGTTTGTGATCCTTTTTTTAGAATGCCTAATAAGCCAGAAATGTAAAAAACATTCAAATCACTGAGTTGTTTAAAATAACAGACAAGATATTCCTGTAAAATTCAAAAATAAAAAAGTACAACAGATACAGCCTTTTTAAATTAATTTACAAACCATTTTCTAAAATACATACTAGTCTCGTGACCATTTTGATGACGTTATATTTTGTCTTATTTTAGAGATTCTCGAGATATAAACTTTTTTTCGCTAGTCTGTAAAATACAGACAAAAAGTATAAAAGCTTGGGGGTTGAAATTTTGAACTGTTAACGAAACTGTTACACTTAACAATTCAGGATGCCTAGCTGCAATGAAACTGTTAAACTTTACAAATTATGATACCTAGTTGGAACGAAACTGTTAAACTTTACAAATTAGTATACCTAGTTGGAATGAAACTTTTATAATATCATTGTGTCAGCTTTATTGGATGCCGTAAACAGTGCAACCATCATTGTCAAGCTTTTGACTAACCACATCAATTAGTTTCATCTTGTTAGCATAATTTAATTTTCAGACGCTTTCATATGTGGTTTTACGTCAACATCAGATGAGCAGATGGTCTTTATTGACTGTCTATGTTGTTCATGATACTATTTTGAGGGATTGTTACCATATCCATCAAATAAAAATTTGCTTATGCCTTAGTTTCTTTTCACAAACCTTTCGTAAACCTCTACAATAACCCTTTGTTTTATTTTATTTCTTATTTTTTATAAGTTTTTGTACCACACTTTCAGACAATCTAATGAAAATGGTTAAATTTTTACCATGTAAAACAGATTGTGACCTACGAGTAGATGTCTAAGTCTACCCATTATTAAAACAATCCTATAGCTTTCCAGATGTTAGACTTGAAGGTAACACATAAGGAAATAATAGTTCATCTCTTGGTTTAAAGATTTTTTTCAAATGACATAATATAATGGAAATTAGTACTTTGCTTCCTATCCTTGTTAGCTATGACAAGAGAAGTCCGCTTGGTTGGTTCAACTTTGACTGCTTCAACTATTTCTCCACGCCTACATATGGTAGATGCAACTATATGTTTTTCCATGAAACATTTCCAGACCGTCTAACGCGCGAATATAATGATCAGCTATAAAATGTGTAAACGCGTCCTCTAAACTGCTTCATATTTTGACCTAATGGCAATGATGCTTGTTTTCACTTTTTCACCTCACAGTGTGAGATTTCAAATCAAAATTTGGATTTGCAATCTCATACTGACTGGTTTAAACAATTCACCATTCAGGCATCTTGAACTGTACAATTGATATTTTGCTCTTTCAAGTGCATACAATATTGGCGGTATTTTTGTTATAGCGACTATTTTCACTACACACTCGCCAATGCTTTTTATTTTAATTCTTGATTTTGTAAATTGTCCTAGGAACAATCTTAAACTTTCTGTAATCCAATCTTTTTTGACTTTGTCGCTTGTGGAAAAAAATCAATACTTTAATCCTTATTATTTTCGGCTGTTATCAAGTTTGATTCTCAATGTCATTTTTTCTGTTTTTGAATTTACAGTGAAGTTTGCCATACCTGCAAACATATTACGTTGTCATCGTGTTTTGAACGTTCCTAAAACATATTACGTTGTCATCGTGTTTTGAACGTTCCTAAAACATATTACGTTGTCATCGTGTTTTGAACGTTACTAAAACATATTACGTTACCATCGTGTTTTGAACGTTCCTAAAACATATTACGTTGCCATCGTGTTTTGAACATTCCTAAAACATGTTACGTTGTCATCGTGTTTTGAACGTTCCTAAAACATATTACGTTGTCATCGTGTTTTGAACGTTCCTAGAAAAATGTGTTTCATATTTATCTTTTAGCAGCTTTTTTAAACGTTGTTTGTCATAAACTTCTTCATCTCCTGCCATTAGTGCTACCATTTTGTGTAATTGTCAGCATGTGCAGTTGACGTAAACCATTTACATGCCCGCTGAAATATTCTCATCTTTTCGCCGTCTTCTTTTTTGCTTTAGCTACTGCATAAATTCAACGCAGTTCATAATTCTGTGTGTGTGTGTGTTTTTTTTTCTTTTATTTTTTTTTTAATAATCATTACAATTTAAACCGCAATTAAACCAACTCATCATATTTTAATATTTATCATAAGTTATTGATTAAAAGTTTCCAAAGACTTTCGAGCCCTTTTACCGGGATGCTCTTATATAGCTGTTAAAATCTTGTTTCTGAAACATTTCATACAACTCTAATAAAAAAATACCACATTTTTTCCGATTTCACCAAACTGTTGGTGTAGTGCATCTTCCGTTTGTATTATGCTAAACTGTAACAAAATATCTTTAATATGTTTTCTCTCCGTCTCCCTGATCAAATTCTCTTGTTTTGTTTCTTTACAAATAATGCAATTCGTCTATTTTCTTAAATCTTGCTAAATTAATAATGAAATCATCAAAAATCTAATGTTTATATATCACTGAGCCTATGTACATAACTGTAGTTAACAAAATATTACAGTCTCAAAAAAGTAATAATTAGCTAATAATTTACCATTTTTTTAAATTTTGACTCAATTCAAACAAACCAAAACATTGAAATTGAAATCTGTGTGTTACCGAGGCTAAAAGCAAGAAATATAACAGGGAAAATAGTGATATAACTGTTGATAATAAAATGTTACAACTTCAAAAAAGCCAAAATTAGCAGAAAATCCACCATTGTTTAAATATCACTAAATCTAGAAGCAGGTAATAAAATGAGAAACTATGTACATAACTGTTGGTAAACACGTATTATAGACTCAAAAAAGCAGTAATTGACTGAATATCCGCCAGTTTTAAATCGTTACCCATAAAAAAGTATTTTCAGAACAAAATCGTAATTGTATCAATTTACATCTATCCTCAATACAAAAAATAACTTAATTGGATTCGAACAAGTTACTTAGAAGTATTGTTAGAGACTTTTAGGCCTAAATTCCTCTCTAGAACCATTAGTTTCCGCTCCGGCCTTCTATTTATTAGACTATACTCACAAGTATTGTAACAAGCATAGTAACAAATATTTTGGATAGACAATTTTATCATTTACTAATTATCATTATTGATGGCTTCACAAATTAACTTTTCCTTTAGGTTTCGTCAATTTGCTTTGCATCAACAGTTCATTTGGTATTTGAAAAAGAAAGCCAAAAAGTAATTTCCTCCTGTGTCATCTAGAACATAACATAATAATTTCAGGATAATATATTTTCCATATAGCTGGTGGCTCCAAGAATTGAGAGAGTAAGGTTGTTATATTTAACGTGGGGAACCAACAAATTTCCGAGACAATATTTCCAAAAGGGCTCATGTGGTTGGTCTTGGAGTACTTAGAACGCCCATTTGCGCCTTTTGAAATTCGCTCAACCAAACAACCCGACCAAATTGAACTAGCGTTGCATTATGCAATGAGTTTTGCTCAGAAACTCAGAGATAACATAAAAAATAAGCTTCTGCCAGAAGTAGGAGCTAAACTCATCAAATTTGGTTCCGTAGTCAAACGTCCTACCACTGTGCCAACTCCGCAAAAATTGACTAAATAAGAGCTATTGAACAGAAGCCAACTCAAAAATAGGCACGCATATTCAAAATGTGAAATAAACACTAGTTTTGATGATCAGACACTTTTCTTTTTATAAAAGTTTCATTTGGCAAAACTCATTATATTGATATGATTAAGATTATATTTTTAAACAGATAATACTTTATTATCATTTTGAAACAGATTATGCATTACCATTTTGACACAGATAATAGGTTTTTCACGGTTGCAAAGACAGTGGAGATCTGTATATAAAATAGGCGCCAATACTACACAACCACTGAAAGAAATTTAACGTAAACGTAAACGGTTCTAAGAAATTAGTAATTTTTTGAGTTTCGCAAATGATTTAGTTATATAAAGAGCGCGATTCATATATTATTATTCTTTTGTCATTACATATATTATATTTGTTGTAAATATATTTTATTATATATATGTATATATATATATATATGTATTTATGTCAATAATAGTGAAAATTAGTATGCTACTAGTGGACGGTTGAATATTTATATACATTGTTAGGCGTGGCAATTATGGTGAAGGTTATTATTAGTTTTCATTTTATTTTGTCAAGTACTTAACCTAAGATTTTTTTATTCATGTTTTTGAAATCAAAGTTGGTTATTAATTCATGAGATTTTTCATATTTTTTCTAAGATTAAGTTTTTGAACAAAATGTTGACTCAGATCTTTTTTATTTCACAAGAAAGGAAAAAATTAAAAAGAGAATTTCCAATATTTAAAATGAATAAGCTCATGAAGACTCCAAAACAAAATTGTTTATTTTTAAAAGTGAAGGTAATATGTTATGAGACTTTTGTATGTTAGTTTCCTAAATTATGGTTAGTTAACAACATTTAGTCAATAAAAAATATAAAATCCAATAAAATCCATATTAGTATTCCCTATATTTAGTATTTGACACTGATTCCTCAAAAAAACTTTCAATCGCGATATTAAGATTAGTTTATGACACTCGGTCATATACATTTAGCGAACCTTATTGGACCAAGTAGATTCAAGCTTAATATGTGTTTGGGTTTTTGAGTCTTTTGTTTGTAAGATCTAACCCTGAATACAATTTTAACAGTTTTTCACTTGATAGCTGATAAATCAAATTTTCAACATAGAAGTTAAGCAAAAGACATATATTGCTCATTAGTTTTTTATGACCTGACAAAAATTTTCCTTCCACGGGCCCGCACCTTAATTAAAACTTATTAATTTGGTAAAACAATAGCATTTTTTGTTATTTTTCAAAAGGTTGATTTCCATAAAATGTAAACAGGAAAAATTTCTTAATTTTTATTAATATAATTCGAAAAGGAAAAAAAAAACATTTTTTTCATACAAGAATTTAATATATGAAATACTAATAGAACTCACATTTATTGAGTGAGTTGACAATATTTTTTAAAATGATATAAAATGTTTTATTTTCATTTTTTTAAATGGTTTATTACGTAATTTTGGAATATTTGATAAATTCTACCTGTTCCAGTTCATTTGCAGTTAGAATATTGAGATGTATAAAGGTTTGGGATACACGTTAGGAGGTATTTTGTTCCATTAAAGTTGACTAGCTCTCAGATATGTGTTATAGAATTTCCTTACTTGCAACCCTAATAGATGTCTGATTTTGTTATCTAGCTGGTCGAAACTTTATTATTGGCAATGTTTCTTCAACTGGTGTTCCAATTATATACTGCAGCAAAACATTTTGTTTTCTTTCTGGATACGAAAAGTATGACTTAGTTCAACGTGACTGTTCATGTGATTTTATGTATGGTCCAGAAACTGATAACCAAATTAAGGATGTAATATCAAAGGCATTGAATGGAAACGTTGAAGTGCGGACAACAACTTTTTTGTACAGGAAAAATGGTATTTAATTTGAATATATAATTTAATTTAATTTTAATATTTATCTAATTTATATGCTGCTTAACTTTTTGTGGTATCTTTTACATTTGGTAAATTTTCCTATACAACAAAGGAATGATTTATTATAAAAAAAGTATTCAGTATACACATGACATTTACTGGGATCATCATGAAAATTATAAGAATGAGGCTTAAAACACAAACACACGCACACACACACACACA
>JAUZNK010097489.1:0-12098 GCA_035046665.1 Euphysa ruthae
TAGTTTACAGTAAAAAAGTAACACATAAATGCGCATATGAATTTCTAACTCCACAAAATATCAGGAAAAAATTATGATTGAGTCTTCAGATAGAAGAGAACACTAATAAAGGCGGGATAAGGGAAAAATATGAAACTTTCCAGAAAATTGAATAATTTCCATTGTTAAATGTGTGACACTTACTCTTAATGATATAAATGGAGGATATATATTTATATTTTATCTGCAATATCACTGTGTGGAATATTCAATTAAGTAGGTTTGTATTGGCCATATCCAATTTTCATATAAAAATTAGAATTTCTAAAGTATAATTTTCTGACGGCGAATTGCCCGCTGGAAAATTGTTTCACGGGGAATTGTACACCGGATTTCGTCTGACGGCTAAATTCTGCCCGAAAATTGTCGGCGGAGAATTGCTGACGGAGAATTGTCGTGATCCGAAAAAAAAAAATATCCACATTTTAATCATAATTATAGAACTCCTTAATATGATAAAGGTAACTATTTGTTCCATTTTATAATACCCAAAAATATGTTAAGTATTAAATTACTTATCAATGCATCAGTGAGTCGATTAAAACTCTAGTCTCATTAAATATTTCTTTTCTTCATCTCTGAAACGGTACCAATTCAAAAAACTGGTCAAAAAAAAATTTTCTAGAATTTATTTATTTTTTTTTTAATTTTTCTATTTTCATATCTTTGTTGTGTAATTATTGTTGAATTCTTTGTGTAAACATCCTGGGTCTAATCAATACAATCTTTTTAGTTTAGTTTAGGTGTCACTCCTTTGGTCAGGATTCTGTTGAGTCACTCTGTCTATTTTAATCGTTATTTATTTTTAAATTATGAAATTATACTGGTTGTTATAGAAAATAAATTATTACCTACTTACTTATTTTTACTATAATAACGTATTGCAAAGTTGTTTTGTATAGAACTATGTGTACTTAAGAAATAGGCTAATATGATTGATGACCTCTTCTAATAATGTGGCTTGTTATTTATAACATACATCTTTTGGATCATTGTGTATATATTTGTTTGTTATATCAACCTTCTAATTTTCACTCTAGCCTGAGAAATAATCTAGTAAGCAAAATGGCTGCTATCAAAAGATTTTTTGAAAAGAAAAAGTTGGCTGCTAAATTTAAAGTTGCTGGTACAGGCCATTCATTGTCAGATGATAAACCAAAACCGTCTACTGCTGTAACACTGCCATCAGTGCGTCACCAACCATCAAGTAGTGCTAGCAGGGCAGGTGCTGCAGCACTTACAAGGTAATCACTGATATGAATTAACAATTTCATATGACAGTACTTGATAAGAGCATAATTCTATTATGCATGACCTTGTTTAAGTATGTAAATAACTAAGTATTTCTTCTGCCTTTGACAAAGTTACATTTTGATAAACAAAAATAAATACATTAAAGGCAAGGATAGGCACAAAATTTGTCTGTTATGACGATATTTCCACTGTGATCTCTCAATACGATAAATATAAGAAAAAATATAGCAAAAAATAAAATAAAAAATTATAGTTAATTCCTGTAGACATTAGCGATTAGGTCCACGAGCCTTATCAAGTGAATTCAGAAATAAATCTTTAGTTTTATGCTTAAAAGTGTTGTAGCTTTATGGTTCTTAAAATCATAAGGTAGTGAGTTCCTAATCGAGGGGTACCTTTGCATGGCAGACAATTTTTGCTCATTTTTGTTCTACGTAATTTTACAATTTTTAAATACAACACTTTGTTTGTGTTCATAATTATAAGTTTTTATTCTGCCTTACAGTTTTGAATAAATATTTAAACTTGTTTATAAATATTCACAAACGTGTTGATTAAATAAATTGGTTTTTCTTTTTTAATCGTTTAATTTAAATGTCTTGTTTTCAATCAGACTGTTTTATATTTTTACAAAGAATTTCTTAAAAAAATGACGCTTTTTTTTTTTTTTTACAATGAAACAGTTCTTTACAGATATAGGTGTTTAATGAATATACCATAAAATCCTTTGATATATGCCCATAGGGTAAGATCTGAAAAAAAGAGGAAGCAAGCTTTTTTTAGAGTCTAACAATACTGGCCAGGAAAAAAGGTCAGAACAAAGAAGATGGAATAGACATATAATTTATAGTGAGAGTTCAACCGAAGACTGAAATGTTTGTATTTTTTTTTAAGTTTTTAAGTAAAAACTAAGCAGCATTGTTTTTAAATACAAAAATCTTTGCGTTTAGGATATACACCCCTCCCTTTTAATAAAAAATGGGCTTGAATTTATAACTGGGATTTTACAGTATTTATTATATTATCATAGTATTTATATTATAATATTTAGATGTGCTCATTGTGTCTAAGAAAAAAAATGTTCATTGATTGATTGCTTGTAATTGCTCTAACTTAACATTTTATATATTTCTAAGCAGGGTATATGATAAATTAAGTTTTACCAAAATAGGATTAATATAATTGTAAAATTATTCCATCATTTAAAAAAAAAATTTTTTATGCAAAAGATTTTGATGACTAATTAAAATGCAAGAAGTTAGTTTCATCAGCAATGTCGTGAAAAGGGATTAATGGTCATTAGAGTCTTTGGCCTTTTGTAGATCAATAAATATCCCACAGGTAAAATAAATATTATCAAAAATTTCCCTAATTCTCTGTCATAGCAATTTGTATTTATTCGCGAGAACGTTAGTTTATTTGATAGGTTTACTCATGTTTTAAATAAATAATAAGAGAAACAAGTCTTTATTTAACAAAGAAGTTTTTGAAAAAGAAGATAGGAAAGATAAAATTTATAAAATATCAGGTAAAACATTATTTTGAAACAAAGGGTTCCCTAGTATTCAAAGTACAAGTTCAGTTTCACTACTAAGCTCTTTAAATATAACTTTTGGTTTACCAATAGGCCTAGATATCTTTTTAAATTCTAATTTAGAGATGAGGGGAAATCTTTTAAGATTGGTAGCATAATAATAATCAGTTGAATGAAGCATGCTATGGAAATAAGGTTGTTTAAAGTATTTATGGAAATCAATATGGCAAGCAAATATCTATATTTCACAGACCTAATAATCATAAACTATAATTTTGTAAAAAATTTTTTTTTGGTTTTTTACTTATTTTTTTACTATGCTTTGGCTGAATCAATCTCATGTTTTTGTATGTGAGGTATAACGATACCATAATCAAAATATTCTTGTGACAGACAATTTTTGTGCCTATTCCTTGCCACCATTTGTTTTTTATCTGTATGTCTTATGTTTTTTTTTTTGCTTGTCATCTTGCTTTGTAATGTTTATAGCATAAATATGTTTATTTGTTTGCGGCAGAATAAATACGTACGAATATTATTTTATAAGTATGTAAAGAAAGAGTGTAAGCTTTCAGATATTATATTAAGACCAGTTTTATAGAAATATGTAAAGTTTTTTATTTATCTTCTACTTGATGAAACTTCTTATTTGTTGGGTTCATATTCATAGATTTTATAATTTGAATATACTTGCAAAGTATACAATCAGTATATAAAGGTTTGCGAAAACATGGGAAGCCAAAGTTAAAAATAGTACATGATAATTGCTGGTAGAAGAAAACTGCAAGAGAATTCAACAGACAACAAGTTCTGTTATGCTACAAATGATTAATATACAATAAAGCTGTAAATAGAAGCAAGTTACCTGTTGAGAGTGTTGAAATAAATTTTGATTTGATTTTGAACTATTGGAAGAATTGATTATTCAAATAAAAAAAAAAAAAAGATTTTATGGTATATGGTATACATATATCATATACATATAGTGAAATAAAAAATATTGTTTTTAATTAAAAATATATTTCAATTTATCTTACTGTTCGTAAACCTCCCAGTTTTGTGTAATGGCATGAAGTTAAATATTTAAAGAACAGATTTTTGAGAATATTCGGATGGGATGTTGATGATTCTTTTGTTTGACGTTTAATAAAATTCTATGCCGACAGTATATGCTGAAATTAATTCTGGTTTTGATTTGGTAACTGTTATCTCGAGTGAATTATTACATTTCAAGTATTAATAAAGAAATAGGGAGGTAAAAGTGACACAAAATATGAAAAAATAGGCATAAATTTTGGCACGAATTTTCTTTGTAGTGAGCAAAAAAACAAACTTCCTTACTATAAAAATTTTTTCCAGATGCTGCCAAATGAGCTCCAGCTGCAAAGCTTGATACGCTTGCTTTTTTGCTTTCGTAAAAAGCCAAGTGCAAAGATTTAGAAAATAATGAGCAGCCACTATTAGAAAAGTCATTTAACGTATCTTATTGATCGTAATTGTCGTAATAATAGAAATTGAACAACGAACCTTAATTATGACATTAAAGGATACAGTGATCTATAAATTAATTGAAATGTTTGAATGTTTCATGAAACATGTTTCAAATATAAAAAATTTTAAACATTATTTATAATTTAAAATAAAATTTAGAAGAATTGTTTTAAAAATAAATGAAAAAACATGACTGTCTTTATTTTTATACAGACTATGGTATCAGAGTTTTGATAGGCAAAAATAACCAAAAAAAAAAAAGATTCAGTAAGATAAAATCTGTTTGGAGAAATTTATTTATTTTCCATTCCTAGATGTATTGGATTTTTTTTTCTTGTAGCCACTCCCAAGGTAATTTTCAAAATTTTTTCTCATATATTTCTAAATTTTTACTTACATGCTATTTTGAAGCAAATAAACACCTCCTGATGACTTAATAAATCTCTACAAATTTTTTTTATTAAAATCTCTCTTATAATTTTGGTCATGTATTTTATAACCATGTTTTCTCACAAAGTTTATAACATTACAAATATTTTAAAAATTTTTTATTAAAACCAATCATGTTATGATGGAACAGTATTGAAATTTCCCATCTACATCATTTACTATTGCAATAACTATTATAATTTGCTTATTTGAGGGTGAACCTTATTGCTCAAAAGGGGGCAGCTTAGGGGTGAGCTCTTTATTGTGTTATATAAGATAATATTATTTGAAAATTTATTAAGGGTGAATAACAAAGAATGAAGGAGAGGTGTAATAAATCATTAAGAAAACTAGATTTTTTCTGAGTAAGTTAGAAGTAATTGTATTAATAGATTTCATTTGGTTTGATTTTAACAAAATTCCAAATGATACTTCCTATACATAGCTATCGTATATTGCAAAATTGCCTCAAAATAAATTTGCATCCTTTCAAGATTTAATTCATCCAAACTCTAATAGTATTAAAATTTTAACAAAAATAAAATAAACCTAAAAATTAAAAAAAAATTATGGACACAATTTTAGTGAACTCAAAGTTTTGATTTTATAAAAAGGTATACAAATTTCCAGAGTTAGTGGTAATTTTCATTTTAAACAAATGACCATCAATGTAAATCTAGTGAGTAGTTTCATAATTGAACACAAATAGAGAAAATTCTTTGATGATAGTTTTTGTGGCGGTAGCATTCAGTTATAGTTGGCTTTTCTGGTTGAAAGTTATCACAAACAGAATTTTTTGTCGATGATACAAATAGCATAATTTCTAACTTAAAGGAATAGAAGGTATTTAACAAAGATTTTAGTCAAGGAGATGTGGCATTGCCCAATAATAGTTTGATCTCAAAGCAGAGAAATCCGCTACCATTTTTTTCAAGTTGATATTTTGAGAAGGTAGAATATTTCTCAGTGACTGGAGTCAAGTTTTTTTTATGATTAATATATCTCACAAATCAGTTTGTTTCAGTTGCTGTTTGTTTGTTATAAACCAGGTCAAATGATTGACCCAGTTTATTTAAACTAATTCTAACAGCTGCGACATTAATAGCTCCTGTTAATTTTTATTTAGTTATATCTAAATTTTTTCTAAATAAAGGTACATAATATTTTATGTAATCATAAAGAATGTTTATAGGCATTGGTTTTTCAGGGTTAATTTAATTTTTCACTTTATGTTGCTAATGAAATGCTCCATATTTTGTATTATTGAGGTTTTGTAAAGCATACCAAATCATTAAACCTGAATCTGGTTTCGCTTAATGAAAATTTAGAAAACTACCCAGTTGATCAATTCGAAACAAGCATAGTTTTAAGAATGGTTTTAATTTCAGCCTGTTTATGTTTCTTTGTAGGTTTCAAGATCAACAGACAAAAACGAAGAAACCGACTTCTAGCAATACTACGTGGAAACATAAAAATGCACAAACTGATGCTAGTGGGTCAACGGCCATTGATATAAAACAAATGAAAAGGGATATGATGGGGTCATCTTCTTCTACAAGACCCAAAAAAACTGACGATTCTCATACTCCATCTACATTAGCTGTTAGTTCTCTTACTTTTTGTTGTCCTTTATGCCCCATGGCTTTGCCCAAACCACAAATTTATGATCATTTGAGAGAGTGTTTAGAAAAAGATATTATTTCAGAACCTCTGATGATAACTATTACGATGATCCATTCCCTCAATCCAGAATTATTAAAAGTTCAGAACTGCATAACTATATTATCAAAATATCTTCAGAACATTGTCGAAAACAGAGGAGAGGAGAAATATCGAAAGATTCGGAAAGGAAATAAAGTGTTTATGGAAAAAGTTGAAACAGTGAAAGGTGCTCATGAATTTCTTATAAATGGTTGTGGGTATGAATTAAAGCTGTTACCATTTGAAAGTGGAGGAGAAACAGGAGAACAAGAATTTTACGTTTTAAGTGAGGAACTTGCAAGCAACGTTGAGCAGTTGATTGCCACTAAGGAAATGTTATTAGAGGCTGAACCTTTATTGGTAACTTTAGACCGAAACTTAAAAGTTTATAGCCCATCATCATCAGCCAATCGTATGGAAGTGCCTGCTTCTTTTTATAGTTTGACTTCTACCGAGCTCAAAGCAGAAAAAGAATTTCAGCAAATGGAAATTGAAAAAATGCAGCAACTGAGAACAAAGACTATGCGAGAAAATCAAATACAAAAGCGGATATATCACTATCTTGTACTCAGAATACGTTTTCCTGATGGTAATATATTACAAGGAGTATTTGCATGCAATGAAAGCTTAGAGGATGTAAAAGCATTTGTTATAGAGAATCTTCAATTTGATTGGTTACCGTTTGCACTAGTGGATTCTATTGGACAGCCGTTTTCAAGTGAAACTGCAAAATTATCAAACTTAAAACTTGCACCTGCATCTGTGATTAACTTTACCATTGAATCAAATGTTGGTGAAGAAATTACTGCAGCTTCTCCTAATGGCAAAATACAATATTTAAAGAATGAAACCCTTATGCTTATTAGTGAATTATAGAGGAAGCTAACATACAAAAATGGCATCTTTTTAGAAATTAAAAATGAATAAAGTATTTGGCATTAGCTTAAATTTAATTTCACGAGTTATATGGATATAATATTAACTGCACAGGCTAAAATGTAGTTGTTTTGGTTAGTTAAGCAAATATCACCATTTAAAAAATGATATGTTATGAATCTTAAAATCAATTTCTTGATCGTGGTTTGAGATATTTTTGTTCAAATTTGATGTTTTCCTTAGAAAAATGCTTTTATTTCATTAAGAAAATATTTTATGTTTTTGAAGATATGAGAATTTACAAGTTTTTTTTCATTGTATGTCTATCGTTAAATATCAAAACTAGTGGATTCATTGTAAGCTTGCATCCCATGATAAAGATAAATTTTTCTATTATTAACCATTTTAGTACTTAAAATTCCTAAAACAAATGAAGCTTTCAATAATTTTAAATCAGATAACCTAGCATCATGAAATACAAATAAGTTAGATAAAAGTTTTTAGGGTTTGCTGCTTTGTTTAGTAGACCAAAATTATGGTAGAATATTGAAAATGAGGAGATGAAAATGAGAAAGTTATTTTTTGTTTAAAACATGCTAAAAATCACATCTTAATCCAAATCAGTTAAACTGAAAACTTCATGTGAATGGAAATTTTTTATGAAATGTTTCGTGACTATATCTTCATCATTGTTGTGTGCTATCTGTGTAGTTCTTCATATACTTTATATATATTTTATTACAATGTTATAGGGAAATATAAGTATAATTTACAGCGACTACTATTTCTTCATTCCGCAGTCAATTTCTTGCCATTATAGGATCTTTGATCAAGTAGATGGGATCATATGCTCAATTAGGATTTTCAACAATCTGGTTGTTTAAACAAATAAATCATTTTGTTTTTTGAAGAAAAAAATTTTAAGATAATAGATTTAAAAAAAAGTACTTTTTTGGTATTGAATATTATTTTTCATTTGATATATTGAAAATATATCAAATGAAATAAATTGAACTGTGTTTTATTTGTATTGGTTTATCTATTTAAATTAGTTATAGTTTTTATGTAGAATAATATTTAATAATTATTTTTTTTAATTTATACTTTTCTAGATTTTCCAAACCATTGCCAACTTGCCCTTTTATATTTAAAGTGCAATATAATTTACATTTTTTTGCATGTTTGCATGTTTGCTTCTTTCAAATTATAAAAAAAAAAAACATAGCAGACAGTGCCCTATAAAATAAATTGATTCTAAAAATTGCAGTTTTTCTTTTTCAGGTGTTTATATTTAGAAAGGGAATACATATCAAATTAATATTTATATATGTTTATTAATACTTACTGGTTGATTTGTTTATTTGGATGTGCTAGTAAATTTTTTTGCCTTTTAGTATAATTCAAAATTTCTCTGACCTTTCTCTTAGTTAAACTTTTCTTGCTAAAAATTACTCCCTGAAAACCACTTGGTGGTTTTAAAGACACCGCTCGTTTGTCTCTGAACACTGCCTCACAATGCCTTGATTTCTTAGGTGTTTAAAAGAAAACAGTCACACAAATTTGCAAAATATTTATTTTATTTTAAGTTACTTTAAAATTTTTATCCTGGAGCTAAAGACAGTATTTTTTTGCATAAAAATTGCTCAATATAGACATTGAAATATCATTATTATATATACAGTACTGGGTCAAGGATAGATTCTTGTGGCAATACTATGTGTTGTCTTATGATTCTAACAAATTTACTTAAAATATGCAGATAAACAGTATGTTTCGTTTTGAGTATATTTTTTTCCATTACTATGTGTTATACTTCAAACAGTTTGTGACGAGAATTTGGCACAAACATAAGCAGTTTTCATAGCATGACTTTTTTCCGTTCTTTTGCCTTTCTCTTAACTAACATGACACTTTTTTGATTCTCTTTTGTCTGCAACAGCAGGTCTGGCTACCTTAATGATAGGAAAATGCCTTCTGTTTAATTGAGCAGACAAATGAAATGTCAACAGCTTTAGAAAAGGCTTAACAACAACAAGGTAGGCCGTGACTCTCATGGAATTCTGACAAGTTGAATCTGATTCTAGTGATTTTTTCAATATAACATTGTGTGTACACAAAGAAATCCGATATATAATTCTAAAAACTAATTTTTTATACGATTTGTATGATTTCTTAGGACCTGGATTCTGTAATTATAGATCGGCTTATCAATGCAGCCAATATGAAAATCGCATTCTCTTACCATGGATTTTTTGAGCACAAGGTCTTGATAACCACATGTTAATCATACTTGAGTTGTGGTAGGTGGAAAGCATATATACAAATTATTGCTTTTTACCAGTTTAATTTTTTATAGAATAACATTTGGAAACAAATACATTGAGCATTGTGATTGAAAAATACGGCTTGACTTTTTTGCAAGTCAAAGTTTATGATATCCTTGCAAAATGCTTTTGATTTGATCTTATAGTGCCAAATACATGTGGTTTATGGTCTATAAAATAGATGTGTTTTATGGTCTATAAAATAGATGTGTTTTATGGTCTATAAAATAGATGTGTTTTATGGTCTATAAAATATTTTGCTGTGAAATGTTTCTATAATGTTATCAGTATGAAATACGTCATTCCACCTCATATACAAACCCTTCCTCTTCTAGCAGGAGCATTAGGTGTTGTTGTTCAGGTTGGAGCATTTATTAGTTCAAATATTTTTTGTTGATTTACTCCACCATGTGTAAATCACTATACCCCAAATCATATTCAATATCACTATCTTTTAATGTAAATTCAAAAATTTATTCCATATCCTAGTACTTTTAAAAATTAATATAACTATGGATACAATGCTATTTACAAACGGTATTCACTAAACTGCAAGAAATTTTGTGTATTTTTTAAGCAAAATATATGCTTGCCTTGCCCTAAACGTTTCAGAAGCAATGTACCATGTGGAGGTACTCAGGGACAGAAAATTTCTGAATTTATTGATGACTCTTCCCATGTTTTTTCTTTTTATAGCCTTTTCTTAACTTAATATTTGCAAAATTATTTTGGTTATGTTCTATAAGCAGTTTTGAAATTTTGTTTAAAAATATTTTTGATAAATAATGAGCTGAATTGAATTTTTAGTGTAATTTTGGGAGGAAGACCCAGGTCTTTGTCAAAAAGGGAAAAAATCAGAGGCTCTTAAATGATAATGGTTAAATTCTAGATTTACTTTAATTTGGATTCGAGTAATTTCCCTAGCATTTATTATTTTTTTTAGATAAGTAAAGAAAATTAGAAATTATTTTATTAAAAAATATTTAAAATGTTATTGTTACTGCCCATTTATCAGGTAAGCATTTTTTTTTTCTGTTTTTTACTTTGCAGTGGGTTACTTTGTTCAATCCCTTATTTCTTTATATCTATTAAAGATGTCTTGTCTATCATAGATTTATGTGAAAAGGAAAGTGTCTAAACTTAGTAAAAAAATTAGTTTGAGTTGTTGATTTAGTTTTTATTTGTATGTTAATTCTATGATTTTTTATGAAATAACTTATAGTTTGCGAACAAAACGGTTGAACAAATTGAAGCTGTAATGCTTATAAAAGTTGAAAAATGCCATAATGATGTTTTTGTTTGCTAATTTTAAGTATTTGTTGTCATAAAGGCCTGTTAGTCACTTAGTATCACACTAGCTGTTTACCCGCCAAGATTTGGCTAATTGATGCCTTTAAAAAGAAATCTTCGAAAAATTAAAAAGAAATTTAAAGGACCAGGGCATCGATACTCCTACCTCTCAGAAATTCAAAGCATGAAAAATAACTTTTCACCTGATATAGGTGAGCTCGAACCTTTCGATCCGTAAATTTGGAGGATTTGATTATTCGATTGTTTGATTATTTTAACTTGGGATCTAAAAACAGTTTTTCAAACTAATTATATTTTATATATTTATTATATATTATTAATTTATTATATAATTTTTAATACATTATTTATTATACTATTTATTAAGTGCCCACGGGCTAAGCGAGCGCTGTAACCACCAACAAAGCTTGATAAAAAGCTATTATTTCATAATAATATTTCCATTGACAAAACTTTACTTCATTGAATTTTGGTTTGTTGTTTTTTTTTTTTTTGAATGTATCATATGCATTCTATTGTTTAAAAGCAACCAATCAAAGGCATATGTTTAAAATAACAAAGCAGTTGAATGACGGGAAATCGCTGCTTTTTAATTGAGGTATGAGGGTGCCTCTTTTAACGGTATGATATATATGATAAGTTTTTAATAGCAGAAAACTTCTGATAGAGAAAATATTTTATGGAACGAACTCAAAGTCAGAAATACAAGTTGAGTTATAAAACAAACATTAAAAGGTACAACTACTGGTTGAAAAATGAAAATAAAATGTGTTATTTTTTGTTTCTTAAAAAAAAAATTTAAAAAAGTTTCAACAAAAATTATACACTTCGGATTATCATCATTTGTTAAATTTTTATACAGTTCTTTTGTTTGAAATTACAAAACATGTGTTGAATGTTCCCCCTTTTTTTGAGCCAGAAAGAGACAGTAAATAATTTTGAAAGAGGATGTAAAGAGACTAAAAAAACAGAACTTGGTTTTTTTTTTAAAGTCACTAAACAAAAGAAAGAAAGATTGAATATTGATTAATTTAAACCATTGGTGTTTTTTTTTTTTTTTTTTGTCATGACTGTAAACAAAAGAATCTTGTGAAAAAATCAATCAAGTTGGATTAAAGTTACCAAAAGCTAAAATGAAG
>JAUZNK010097500.1:0-12097 GCA_035046665.1 Euphysa ruthae
TATATATATGAGAAAAATCAAGTAAAATCGTTGTTTTCAGATAATTGACTCTACCTTTTCTGTGCATTTGAAGAAAAAAATCAATTTGTTTTTTGAATATTTATTAAAAATGGAATGGTGTGAGTGAAATATTTTTTTGATATCTTCAAGCCAACATCGGGTTCTAGACCATTGCAATCGGGTATGTGAAAAATTACCCAAAAAGAATTGAATTGATGATTACGTGTGAGGGCCAATTTAAAAAAAGTCATATCTCGGGAACCGCTTGAAGTTGGAGGCTCAAATTTTCAGAAAATTTATGTTTTATTAAATCCTCAACTGTATAAAAATCATGAAAATCTGAGACATACGGCTGCTTTCATCGAATAATCTTTTCCAGCGATTTCAGTGTACAAAAAGTTGTTAAACATTCAAAAATAGATGTAAAGGCTGCGATGTTGAAACGCCATATTGAATTTAACGATTTTTTTGCAACCTGTATTTTTTTATTTTCTTATTTATTATGTATAAACTTATTATTTATAAAACATTGACTTATTAGTAGTAGCCGGAAAATTAAAATTAAAACAAGTTTAATTAAAGTCCTGCCCTATATTTATGTCCCATGTTGAGATAAACGAGTTTTTTGCAACCTGAATGTAATTTTTACTTATATATCATGTATAAACCTTCGATTTATTATTAGCCAGAAGATTAGCCAGCCTGTACTAAAAAAATAAAAAATATGTTAGCAACAAATCAATGTGGGTGGTTTAAATTGCTGCCCCATGTTGAGTTTAGTGACTTATTTTGCAATCTGAATGTAATTTTTTGTTATTGATTAAGCATAAACCTTAGATTTAATAGTAGTAGCCAGAAATTTAGCTTGTATTTGAAAAAAGTAAAATACATTAGCCATAATTCAACACGTTTAAAGTTATTTTTTTCTAAATTCGATACACTGCATAGTTATTTTGAAGATAACCTTTGGCAGTAGTGCTAAATTCCGAGAAAACTATTTCAATAAATCGATTATTGTCATTTTAAGAATTCACTGCAGATGTCACTGCAACAGTCAATACTGTTCTTTCTACACAAACAGAAATATAATACCGAGTTATGGATTAGACAGTTGTTCCCTTTTCAATCGGCTATGAAAATTTACCTAAGAGGCTGTTCATTTGAGCCAGGCAAACCGGGCCAGCCCGTTTTTCCGGGCTAATATTTCATCAAGACTCCAAGCTGTCATATGAAATTTTCAAGCCGGCATTTTCACCAGAGTAATCACGTTACAATATTTGTTTAAATTTTTTACGTTCATGGAGGAAACAACCAAAAAAAATTTTAATAACTTGGTCAACTCATTGAGTTCTCTTAAAAACAAAATGAGAAATAGGAGAAAAATGAGAAAGATTCAAAGAAGGCTTGAATGGAAAAAAAAGAAGATAAAGATGGTATAAGCCAGGTAGCACATAACAGTGGTGGATTAACATGGAGTCTAGAATAACACTTGAAAGTACTTGGAGAAAAAATTTTCGTGCTTCATATAAAGATTTTCGAAACATAGCCCATGAAATTTAACCTTATATTACACCAAATCTTCTGTCTCCAAACAACAAGGATTTATCAGTAGAGAAGATGGTTGTAATTACCCTTTATTATCTCAAAGATACTGGATCTCTAAATGCGACTACAAATGCATTTGGAGTTGCACATAATATTATCAGTTGTATTATAATTGAAGTTTGTGGTGCAATTGATAAGCACATGGGGCCTAAGTACTTAAATTTTCCTGAAAACGAGGACGCAATGAGAAAAAACTTAATTTAATAGGACTCAAATATTCAAATCTTGTTCAAAAATTAGTTCTCAAGATTATTTTTACTACAAAATTTACTATTCCATCAAGGTAAAAGCTGTATGTGACTATAGAGACATTTTCATGGATGTGGGCTATAGGTGGCCTGGAATTACGCATGTTTTTAAAGTATTTACTAATTCATCTATACATAAGAAAATTATGAAAGGCGAATTGCCTCGCATATTGCAGTCAACAGACAGTGATAATGAGAAAGTGCCACACCATCATATTGGAGACCCAACTTATTCATTGACTCAATTTTTTAAGGAATTTTCATAAATGAATACTTGAAACAAATACCTTACAACTACATCACAAAAATGTGTCGCCATTTATTGTGACACACATCGCCAACAGCTACGTCTTGGTAGAACGCCACAATATCCATGTAGACTATGTGATGTAGCGATAAAATTCGTGGTTCGGCTTTGTAGGCCGTGCAGTTCTCAACGTGTTGCTCCAAAAATTTATAGATACTGGTGTAAATTGCTCCAAAGATTTATTCAGAGACTTGTCTGACTATGGTATGTTAGGATATATATTCCAACTATGGGTGAGAAACAAATAATGAGCCAATACTTGCTGAATATATAACCCTAACGGAAACTATTAAAATATCCTTGATCTCCTATTGCAGAAGTTGTTAGAAAAAGGTTGTTGAAGCTTCTCCAGCCTACCACATCTATAAAATACATCCTTGAACTGCCAATCTCGGAGATTGTTAAAAAAAAGTTGTTGAAGCCTCTCCTGACTTCTGCGTATAAGCCGCATGTAAAGAAAGAAAAACCCCAGCTGCAATTTTATCTGGACGTATGCTACACTCGTGTGCATGCTTTACTCAGACGGTAGCTACAGAAAGAAAGGAAACACGATCGTGTAGCATGAGGTAGATGGATGTGTAGATGGTCGTCGATTAGACATGCGGCCAGTAAAAAGAGGGCCAGATGTGAAGAACGAGGGTAGGGTCTAATGGATTCCGTTTGAAACAGAAGAAGAAAAAAAGAGGCCATAGACATGGCCTCCCAAATGCAACAGTTTTTGGATCCAAACGTACACGACAAGCTATTCACTGTTGTAGGTAAGTCAGCTAAAAAAAACGGCTAGCACGAGTGACCGAGTAAGGTGTTTCTGACAACAACATTAAGGGTGGCGAGTATTTTTAGTGAGGATAAAGTTATGATCTTCGGCCACTTTCTCAACGGCACAAAAAACCAGGAGCTACGTTGGAACCAGATAAAGACAGCTAGTTCACAAATTGTTTTGTTCGCTATTTTGTCAGCCACTTTCAGGACAATATGACCCGAGCGGGTAGTGGGTCAAAGCACGAGCGCCGTCGGATACTAGAACGCTTCGACAAGAAGATTGCAAATACAGGCTGCTCACATGATGAAATTTTCGCACATGAGACTGCCCTTAATTTTAAGTTGATTGCTGTCGGTGCTCTAGGTAAATCAAAACTAGCACAAAAGTCTTTGTGCCTTGCCATAGTAACATGCCTAGCAAAATATCCCGTTCGATTCGCTAAAAATCGAGCACGTCTACTTACTGGACAACGTCGCCAAACAGGCCGTGGACAAATTTTATACCTCATACGGCAATAAAGGAATTCGGACTACTGAAGGACAAAAAAAATTTACAGTTAGGGCTATTCTTTTGACCACAAGACTCTGGCTGTGTGGCCAGACTCTTTTTGTGCGCGATGATTTGCTATAGAGATCAATATCTGCATCCAAAGCGATTGATGAAGCTTTCAAAGATGAATCTGGAGCAACATGGGATGATGCGAAAAAAATCGTCTAGAATCTAATACCACAAATCCACCCCTCTCTATGGGTAGTACTGCAGCCTATCATTTCGGAATGTGGCACGATATGGAAGATATTAAGACGACCTTATGAAACACAAAGGCTTCGGAAAGAAACTCACGTTAAATCTAAAGTATAAAACAGCTAAGATGCCACAACAGGCACAAGCGAAAATCACCATTTGTATATGCCAGCCGTATATCTAGCATCCCAAGATTATTTCATTGTTGATATTGACCTTGCGCATGAGTATTGATTCCCGACGAGTAAGATACGTCAAGCGAACGTAGAGGTTTTTTTGTTTCTTAGTGGAGTCTTCATTCTAACTGGTGTAGTCCAATTCTGCGCTCGGGTGTCCGTTCTAAATATCCACCCGTATACCGTCGGTCGCTTTGGAAAGCATCTGCTAGAAAACCAGAGCAAAATCACAACTCCAGAATTCAGAGAAATACTTGGCTCTGGGGATATGAAATAAGTCACTGTCGGCAAGGTAATTTATAGCGTTGGCACCAAACCAATGATCAAATTCCACGAGGGAGCCTTCACTTCTTTGGAAGAGCCAGCCACGGTTACGATTCTAGCATTAATATCCGTGAAAAAAATGAAGTCGTTTTCATCTGAAAAATTTTAAGAGGAACAGATCAGCTAATGAAACTCGCGACAGCCGACTTCATCCAATACAGCTAGTATAATGACGGCAAAACAAGAGCTCAGTGGTTTCATATAAGGGCATTCGTCCTTAGATCCAAAGACTTTTCCCTCAAGAAGATGCCCTACGGGTAAGTACATATTCCTTATACACCAAGACACTTTCCATCGAGGCGAAAAACCTACATATTGAGGACTAATTTAGGCAAAAGAAACCCAGATATGAGTGGCGTCCTGAGACTGCAGCTTGGACAATCGAACCTGCTCGGCAACTTGAATTGCAAGTAAGCGAGGTTGCCGCGCTTCCCTCTGATTCATTGCCACTACTGCGGTGGATATGCATTTGATTGGTCAGTGCGGAAGCAGAAGACGTTATACACCGACTATCGATGTCACTGCGAAGTGCGTGGAGAGACATGGTCAGTCTGCTCCGCAAACCCCATCTGCCAAAGTTAGCGATTCGAGCTCTCAAAATATTGAAGTGGAGCTAGCCAGACCGCGTTCAGTTGAATCTCTTCCGTAAGCATTTTAAAGGGGTTGATTTCGAACAAGATTTGCAAAGCACTATAGCGGTTGACATTTGGGAGTGCCTCAAGAACACCTTAGGTAAAAAATCCAGCCTAGTCTACTTCGACATCACAAAACCAATCACTCTAAACCGCCATCAAAAAGATACGCTTTGAATTTAGGACAGTTGCAAAAAATATGGTCTGGCAGTGATCATACTCGGAATTGGCGAAGCAATTAAGGCTTACCATACCATCAGTTGGTTTAGCAAATCTATTTACAAGGCAATCTCAGGTGTTAGGTTGATGGGTCAAGTATTGAGGGTCTTACCTCCATTCGACGGACGCCCTGCGTCATTTTGTCTCTTCGCGACTGCAAGTGATCTCAAACATCGCTCTGATCAAGGCTAAGTTCAATAGGTATTTAATCAAAAACCTACAGAAGGGGCTTAAAAATACAAACTCACTCTGAAATAACTCCTTGAGATGATCGAAGCCAAACAAAATGTGTGTAAAGTGCCGCAACGACTTCTTGCTACAAAGTTACACTAAAAGGTCATGGGCATAATTTAATATCGAGCGGAATTGGAACGTTTGAATTGCATGCCTATCGTGTAATTGATGAAAAAAGTGCGATGAACAGTTTCATAACGCCACGGAAATCCCAGACGATGATTACTGAGATTCGGATGATGACTCAAGCTAAGAGGAATACTTGAATCCGCATTTTGACTCATACAAAGAATATCAATTATTTGACTTTTTTTTGCATATTTTGGGGGTGTTCCCCCCTTAAACTAGAATGATTTGTAATTTTCAATTGAAATAAATCAAAATTCGGTTTAAAATGCAACACTAAGACTAAAAATTACGTCCAGACTAAGATGGAAGAAGAAAAAATAAATACAATTGTTTATCAAAGATCTTTCGTAATTTTTATTATCTTTAGTCGATTTCCTTTCGCGTTTTCTCAAAATAGCTATTATCGACACCTTGACCGTAATATCCCAAGAAGGGCCTAGATTTAGAGTTAAGGTCTAGATTTTGAGTTATGTTAAATTTTGTAACAAAAAAATATCTGCCATCTTTAAATAACTGAACCGCAGACAACATTTATTTTTTCAAAAATCTTCAACCATTAAAAGGGTTTTATTGGAAAATTTATGGTTATCTCTATTCTTTGAACGGCGCAAACCCTATTTTAGGCTGTTTTATGTGTGATTACCATAGCAATTGGGAACCATTTTTTTTTTTTGCATTTCAATTACTCATATCATAACATTGTTTTTTAGTCCTGGTTAAAACAACAATTGCTAATATTTAAGGGGTGGGGGGACCCTTAAATAAGAATTTGAAATTGCATAAAATGTTTTACTTCAACAAAAAACAATTCCGTGAACGTCCAGAATAGGGTCTGGAATAGGTAATAGTCAACCTATCCAAAAATTGTACTCGCAGACCTCTATCTATCAGGAATTTGTCACAAAAATTCAAAGTATATTTGATCATTTAAGTTTGAGCTACAATGCGCAGCGTTTTTGCTGATTCATTTTTTTTTTAAACCCGAATCGAACCAAACTTATATCTTTTTTTTGAGAATTTGTTTCTGAAACACACTCAATTATATAAAAGAGAAATATTACGACATTAATTTAGATTTTCATTCTATTATGGTTAAGAGTAATACGTTATCAGTCAAAAACAGTTTCATAACAATCTCGGCGTAATGATGAGAAGCCAGAATAAATTCAAACGAATTAACGATTTAAACCTATGCATTACATTTTTGGGATTCGAGTACCCTATTGAAACAATTGAGCTGATTCATATTTATCTGTTTGATAGGGAATTTAGCGTGAGAAAAGATCGTTCTGCTTTTGTGAATTTAGACAAGATTTATGGAATCATGCTTCTAATTCTTTTATTATAATTCTTACGAAGCGCTTAAATTAACCAAATATTTAAAAAAATTGTGTAAACAAATTTTGCGGAAATTTATTATAAAAATTAAACGAAGCAATAAATTAAATGACGTGGAAACAAAAATATCATTTCGCACTCAACAACTCCTATGAGGTCTCAGGGCAAACACCTCAAAGAGCGTTTGTTTTAAAAGCACAATTTTATTCTCGGAATACCAGCAGACGCAGAAGTTTAACAGAAATTTATTTCTAAGCCACCCCAGCTGTAAATATTTAATAGTGGTCAAAATCTTTTTTCGGAATTTGTCAAAATCTAGCACGCAAAGCAGGAGCAAAGAAGAGGAAAAAAAAAGAGCGTTACAGTTTTACTAAAACAGAAAACTTATCGCATTTAGTGCCGTATTTTAAATTATACGAAAAAAATAAAAAATCTTTTTTCCAACGCTTTTATGATTACCCCAAATGTTTGAAATAAAATCTATTGATTAAACGCATATGCACAAAGAATTTAGAATAAAAGGTTACAGAAGGTCGCTAAAAACTAATCAAAAAGCCATTTCAGCGTAAACACTAATAAAAATAAAAATAGCGTTTCTACAAATTAAATGGTTCAGGTATCTTCTTGCTCTAAAACAAAGAAAACACATTATTAAAACGACTGTCGTTCAATCAAATGTTTAAGCGCTTCTTTGATAGCGCTAATCAAATATTTCCGGCAAATATCACTACCAGAACTAAATCCGCAAAAAATTCTCAAACCAAAATAGAGCGCAATTTGAAAACATTTTTTTCTCTTAATTTTATGGATTTTACTATATGTAAATCCTTTTAGATAAGTCATCAACCCAGACTGTGAAAAGTATCTTCAAGTGAATGACCTTTAAAAAGTAAACGAATCGAATGTCGATAGAAAATTTGACAGCCCATCTATAGAGTCTAATCCTTTTATGTAAACAAAGGTTTTGGTTACCTAATTCATTCTTTAAGGAGCCAATTAAAATATTACATTAAGCCTCGTTAAGATTGAAAGTACTTGTTTTAACTTTGCGATAACAATTCATAAGATTCAATGGCTGGTGGAAAGTACAGGGACGATCCTGATACTGAATTGAAAGCATTGGGATGGGGAAAAACATTTTTGAGATTTTTAGCAAAATAATTATCGAGCAATAGACATTTCTAATTACGACTTTGATGTGAATTTATTACTATGTGTTTTGTCAATTCCACATTCCAGAAGAGTAGCTCCGGTAAATTTCCTAGTAATGATATGGAACCAAATTTTATAACAAAATTGAGAAGCACATTAATTCCATGGAGCTATGTTAAGATGATTGTATGTCAATCAAATCATATACACTTGACTTAGTTCAAATGCATACGGGGTATAAATGTCGACTTAATAATGATTTAGTAATAGCCACTATATCTGAATAAATTCAATCTCTTACAAGAAAATTTCCTACTTAAGAGAGATAATCACCTACCGCTAATCTCATGATACTTCGTCTGCTGCAATGAAGAAGGTACATTCTCAAAAAAAAAAAAAAATGTACCTTCCTTGCTGCTGACGGATTTTGGTTGAACTAATGGTTATTGATCACTCACCCTCATTCTTGCATCTTCTTCTTGACGTTTTTCATAGTGTGCAAAGTCATCAAATATTGATGTCTGTGCTTTATAATTATGCACAATTTTAATTACTTGCTTTCCTTTATCAGGCATGACCTCTTGAGTGTCTCTCGAATTTGTTACTGGCTTATTCTCATTGTTCTCTAAAAGAATATGCCGTAATGTATTATTAGGTACATCCTTAACATAAATCCAACGTACATCAAAACGTCCCTTCCATTTGTCCTGTACCCAAATTCCAGTTTCAATATTTAAGTCAACTTCAGACATCATTTCGGCTACCCCACAAAAGTGTCCACTACTGTTTACAGAAAATAACAAATACATTGGAGTCTTAATTCCATTCCGCTTTTGATCTTTAAAAGCCTCATTCAAACGGCGATTACCGTGTTCTGTTGAAGTCCAACTTGAATACTTAATCGACCGAAATATGTCATCTTCACTATATGACTTGATAATAAAGAAACGTGAGTTCTTAAAATCCATATTCATTTCTCGAGGATTAAAGTTATATTTTGACATCAGTTTTTTTAACAATGGTGAGTTGTCCTTCATGTTATTAATGTCCAAATGACTGTCATTAATAATGGCCACTACATCACTATTACCGTTATTATTACGAGTTCCACCCTGACGGTTGTTCCAACGTGCACTACTTTGCTGCTGCTTACCTTTATTGCTTCCGACAATACCATTCTGGGAATGGTTAGTTTTAACAGTTTGTGGTGGCGTTGTTTTAGCTGGCGGTTTCCGAACTGCAGGGGGTTTATTTTTTGCTGGTTGGCTAGCAACAGCTGCCCATGAAACAGGCTTAGCTGGGGCATTAGATTGTCCGGTAGAAGTATTAGCAGGTGGGGGTGAATTAGTAGGTCCATTTGTTAAAGATGAATTTACACTAGTAACTACAGCCTTTTCACGTTCAACAGTTTCATTATCATTACTAACGCTGAAATTTGAAAGAGATTGTTCAACAGATTCAACATTTACACATACATTATTTTCAACATTGTCAAAAACATAAGCCATATCACTCTGTATAGATTCCATCTTAATCTTTTCCTGTTCCGTAGGGGGAGGGGGTGGTTTATACAAATCTTGCAGAAATGCATTGTTCTGATTCTCAGTAGCAGCCGCACTCCATGTTAAATTTAAATCCCCTGTACCAGTGGGAAAAAAAAAACTACTCTGGTTATTAAAATATGACCAGTTACCATTCATATAAGGAGTGGCAGAAAAAGAGTTCTGATATGCAGAGGTGTTCTGATTGAATAAATGGTCTGTAGCTGCGACATACTGGTGGTTCTGCGTACCCTCTGCCGTGGGAACTGCTGTTGGTCCACCATTCAAGGCACTATATTGCATAGCGTCAAAACTTTGTGGTGGAGGGTTATTTCCTCCAGTGGACCACTGGGCAGGTGGCTGGTTAAAGTTCGGAAATGACATAGCAAATGGGGTACTACTAGCATAGTAGCCCCCGGGTGACATGTACGGTTCCGGCATGCTTGTATTAATATGACCAGTTATTGGTTGCTTCACTGGATTAACCTGTAACAAAACAATATTTTTAACTTGGTAGACAAAAGAATTATAAATAAAATAAATTTAAAAATTATAAAAACGGTTTTGGTCATGTTTAAATATCAGATATTTCATTTCGGCGAAAAATAAATTTATACAATAAAATTCATTTTTCAAAATGGTAGATGAAAAATTTCATAAAAAATATTTACGAGCATCTTCAGTAAATGACGGATTGCACAAGTTATTTTTCAACAACACTATGTTCACTGAAGGAATTTTCTGAAGTTCCACACAAATATATCAGCTAAGGAAGTATCAGGCACAATTGTATGAAAAACAACCAAACTGAGAAATTTTTTTAAGCCTTTCCTCAAACAAATATTCATTGTCAAGGATGGAAAAATAAAATAAATTTTTCATTACTACTTTTTAGATTGATTGATTTCAAGGCATCATTAAATCGTTTGGTCCCAGTGACTTTTAATTTTGATTCACAGAAATTCTTTAGTCAAATTTTTTTAAATTTTAGCATTTTTGGTTTAACTTCTTACTATGGGAAAATATGGGCATATTGGTCAAAATATAGATATTTGCAATATCTTTATTTTGGCTAAATTTAGAAAAGGCTTTGATGTATTGTTGGAACTCTCTGGCCACAGCCATTGGGAATTTAATATACGAGGATAAATTTCCTAAAAATTTGGGCTTTGGGGGCACAGCACCCGTATTTGGGAATATTCATATTTTATGTGTTTATAGGTTTTACGATGATAAATAACAGAATGAAGTAAATTTCTTGGAAAAAAACTTATACAAGAACGATGCACTAAAATTACTAGACAAAATTGTATAATTGTCAATGTTATGCAACAACCTTTAAAATATTGTCATATGCAAAAATAAAGTTTGTGCTCTTCAGTTCATTCAAGAACACAAAAAATGTCTTTTTCGAGCTAAATCTATGAAAATTTTGCTGATTTACAGGAATACAGGATTTACAGAAAAAGACTTGTAGTCCTCAAGTACAATAAAAAAATTACGGCTTCAAAAAATTTAAGTGACTTTCAATAAAATTTGCTCAATCAGCAAAAACAAATTCACCTGAAGTGACGGAAAGTATTTCACTTTTAATAATTCTAACAAATTGCAGTAATTCCCATGTGAAAGTACTACAAAGGCAACTATGTAGAACGAACTCAGTTCACGCTAAAACTTTAAAAAGATTTATTTTCTAAAAATACTTGTTGTGAAAGGATTGAAAATCCCTGTTAATAAGACTGCCACTTGTAAGAAAACTTTTTATATTTGGCCCATTACCAAAAAATAAGCTTTCAAAAGATGAAAATATGGATCATTAAGTGTCCTCTAACTTTAATTTCAAATTATTTACAAACTTATAGCAAGAAAACTAAATATAATTAAAAAAATGAAAAATTACACAGAGCATACCTAAAAGAAATAAGAAAAAGTTGACAACAGAAGAGGTATTTAAAACACATAAAAACAAACCAATGGAGATTTTAAGAAAAGTTATGCAAAACTTTCAACTAACTAGCAGATTTTCAAAAAAGACCTGGTTTAAAATCATAGCTGATAGCCACATGATAAATGCATGCCAAACTTCACTATAATAATTTTTTTTCAGAGATACTTTTATAATTAAATCTTGTCCAAGACATAAGGACTCCACTTTACACATTTTTTTTACAAGTGGCCTGCTACATATGTAAAAATGATTTTAAAAAGCTTTTTATTATCCTTTTTGACAGATGCTTAATTGCCAGGGCACTTACTTGATCTTTGTAGAATGGCGCTGGTGCAATTCCGTCAGCAATGAACACTGAGAAAAAAAATAAACATAATATAAATGAATTGGGAAGTTACATTAGCAGAATGAGAGAAAGTTAATAACTGTAAAGTACATTGTGATTAGGTCAAATATATATTAGTTGTGCACACATAGAAAAATATATAGAAAATAATTTTAGGATCTGATGACCCACACTACATACAATGACTTATTCAGAATTTTACTTTTTCTATTTTCTAAAATTGCAACAAAACAAAATCAACGTCAATAATAATAATAAAATAATAATAATATAAAATTTATTTTCAATTATAAAAATAAAATAAACATTAAATGTAAAGGTTTTGCTTACTTTGTTACAAAACTCAACACCAGCTTAACTTAAAAGTTTTGGAAAAAAATCTATATATATA
>JAUZNK010097511.1:0-12097 GCA_035046665.1 Euphysa ruthae
TTTAGTTTTAAATTATTTCTTTTTATGTCAATAGCATTTTTAATTAGTTTTTATAATTTCAAATTGAAAATTTTTTAAATTTTTTTCATTTTAACGTCTTATTGTGATTTGGCACAATCATGGATTTTATACCACGTTTTGACGTTAAGTCTATAAAAGTTAAGATAGTCACCAGCACCCGAAAATGTACTGCACAAAGGTTTGTTGAAACTGATTTTTTTTATGGCTTTGGATTTTGTAGATATCAAACTATGGTGCAAGTTATGGCTCAATCAGACTTTTGGTTCAAAAAGTAGTAGCCAGCTCCGAAAAAGAGGGTGACAAAAGTAAATCCGGTTTTTTAAATTCGAGTTGGCCTAAAATTTTATTAAAATGTCTTTCAATATAGAATTCATCTTTTTTGAAAAATTAGTTGATATAAATTTAACGATTCACACAATTTGATCAAAACATTCAAAAGTTATGATTTATGTTAACTTCATGATGACGTGAAACTGTGCGCTTGACTATCTTTTAAAAGAAATTGTTCAATCAGGAAAATGATAAGTGAAGAGGATGCTGTAAGGCATGTTAAAAACTAGATAGATAACGACTGTGTATTTTAACACCCTTTACAGCATCCTCTTCAGTACTATTAATAATGTAATCTGAAAGTTTATCGCTTCTCTAAATATGCAGATATCTTTTTAATATATTAGATATTAAATGTATATACTATATCTTTTAAAGTTTTAGATATTTATTAAATGCCTTTACTACATCCTTTTAACTTGTAAGATATTTATTAAATATCTAAATTATATTTTTTACAGACTGAGTAAGATTTATGAAATGTCTCTGCTATATTAACTTTTCATCTACTTCTTTGTTTTTTTCCTGTTGAACTGCGAGTGTTTCACTTTTTTCAAACCTTCATATTTTCGAATGGTATCTTTTATCATTATATATTTTCATCGATCTCTGTATTAGGGATAGGTAGAGTATACCACCGAGTCTTTTACCCCTTCTTCATCTGTTGTAGGTGATGCAGTGCTGTCTGTATTGCTATATCTGCTCTTGGGCGTTGAATACCGAACATCCTAACATCTTGGTTTGCCTGCTTAGTATAAGATGATCGTTTGAGTTAAATAATGCTGTTTTTTCATTGTCACTGTTGGTTGTACCAAGATTTTAGTTCCCTGATTGCTACATTACCGTGAGGAGCCCAAACTCTTTGATAGCAACTTAGTGAGGTGGCTAAAAAAACAGTTGTTAAATGACGTTGTAGTTGTAGTGGCCAGTTGCACTGGAGGGTGACCCGTCATCTGTAACGGTTTGCTTCTCTGAGTCCACGACACTGCTTTTCCTAAGGCAAAATGTTCATAATCTTTTGTGATCTAATCTGTTATATTCAACATGAGCTTCTCTTCAATCTTGATACAGAGGAATGCGCTATAGAAATTGCTTGTCGACTTTATGTTGGTAGCTATGCCTATATTTATTCTCAAAAGTATCAACGCTCGAGCCCATTTTTTTCCAGAATTTTCGTTTGTAATTGCTAACCGCAACCATTATTTCGATCTTCTTCAGCGCACTAGTTTTGCTAAAATAGACGTCTTTTTACCATGACCCACAATGACTGTAAAAACTTATGGTTTTTATATCAATACTTACCAAAATTCTGTTTTTATTTATAAAATTGTCGAAAATGATAATCTATCATTAGTTGATTTGGTCCTTCATTGTTAGTTGATTCGGTCTTTCATTGTTAATTGATTTGGTCTGTCACTGTTAAAAGCACCTATTACCTTAATTTTCGAAAGCGCATATAAATCTTGTAAAAAACAGGTGGACATCAAAATATCAGTTAGGTAATTTCCTCACATTGTTACTCGTTGCCTTTTACAAAACTGTTAAGTGGGAGCAACAAAAAGGAAAACAAAGCTCTTATATGGTGTATTCTTATAGGCTTTATACTAGTAAAAAACCAAAGGGTAAAGTCATTACATCATCAATGGCTGTTCCACTTGCGCAAGAATCAACAACACGTTATATCTCTATGAGAATTGAAGTTATTTGAAAATAACAATGAGATAAAACTTTGATATCCAACCGTAGTAAATCTTCTTTAAGGGAAAGTTATATTTATTATACTGAAATAAACGCTGAAATTCTTAGCTGTATTATCTGTTCCATTAAAACTTCTAAGTGGTTCGATATCCCACTCCTATAATTTGTCTCTTTTTTATGAATATCAGTTACTATTGCATTCTAAATTAAACACCAGATTGTATTTATATTTTTTACCAGTCATACTTTTAAAAAATTATATAAGAACCCTACCCTTATAGTGTATAATCTATGTGATGTAAATTCATACAGCATCGTATTAATTTGTTATTAATTGCGTTCTTAAATTCAATTTTAATGCACCTTCAAAAATCCATCAAAATATAGTCCTTGTTCGTCCAAAATTTGGTTTCCCTGTTCATTAGCATTATTATTTACACCTGCCAGAATATTAGCTACTCTAAATTTTATTTTGTACTTGGTGTCTTCAATTGACCCCGAAAAGACAACTTGTATTTTCTCAAAAAAGGAATCGTGTCTTACATTCACCCTTAAATTTTAACAATTCGCTTTTGTTAACGTAAACTTCCCAAAGACAATTAGGTCATTTGCTCCTTTTATTCTTCGCATCTAATAACTTGCCAGCTAATTGTTTGTGTGTCAAATTAGTACCTTTGGCTATCTTTAAAACAATCATATCTTCAACTAAATTGGTATGGTTAGAAAAGTAAATAACCACGACTCGACATCAAGCTCGTGAAGAATGGCCACCTTTGAAGTTTTTTTAATCCACCCATACTATCAACCAAAGATATTTGAATACGTCGTTCATATCTACAGTTCTTTTTTCCATCATCAAACACAGTGATGAGAACAGATTTTGAGAGGTTTTCATTTCAACAATGTTCTTTGTTAAGTATACTACGTTCGTTTACCTTTTTCATGTTGGAAAATGTCATTAACTGAAGCTCCTTCATGCAAACTAAGATACAGAAGCTGACGAAGGCAAATTTCACTGAAAAACTTTATTAAAACAGTGCATACTTTTTCATTTGCACTTAAAAGACCATAGCCAACCATTTCCGATGCAATCATTCCATTTGATAAACTAAGGATTTGATAATCAACGAATGGATTTATGAAAGTGTTTTGTGAAATATTAGCGATTTGAAATTAATGTAGGTGTTTCTTACTTCTTACTGTGGCTTCTATGACGTTATTGGGTTCTACCTTGCCAGACGAATTAAAGTCGCTAAGTTGAACAACAATGATAACTTTTTGAAATTCACTATAAATACCAAGAAAATCAGTTTTCAGTGTTACCAGGAATAGCGTCAAGTATCTGGCAAAATTAAATATTTCAAAACTGAGTAAAGCTTTAAAGTTGAAATTTTCAAAACCTATTTTTTACTGTATTATCAAGGAGTTAAAATATTACTTTAAAATTCTGAATATAAGTACTCGAGATAAAGCAGAAAATGTGATGATAGACGACTGTATTTTTCATAAGTGTTATTATAGCTTTTTAAAAAACAAATTTTAATGCTACTGCTTTAACAATACTCCAAGTGCTAGATCATATAGTTGTCATCAATCCCTGAAAGTTATAAGCGAATCTCTTTGACAGTTTTGGAAAAATTTTATTTTACGATTTTTCCTACTTTTATGTTTTATATTTTTGGTCTTAAAAATTGAGTTTTTACTGAATATGGTAACTTCGAGTAAAGTATCAAATAATACACTCAAACATTGAAAAAAGTCATAAAAGGCTATGTACCACCTTAACTGAAAACAGATAATAAGGAAAGTAAATTTTTGTCATTTCTGGAGCAGGAAAATCGATGCGTTCAAGATAACCAACTGCAGATTTCGTAATACCAATGCCTTTGCGTATCTTAATATTAAAGCCTATCCAGCTTGGTATGCTTTGCGGGATGCAAACATTACGGGATAATATCCATAATAGGTTGTGTAGCTCATGATTTGCAAAAAGAATACCCTCTGGGTTTTCTGGCATCGTAAGGTTATTTGGTCCAACCCCAGTACAAAATTCATACGAATTGTTTCAATTCTTTCTGAAAAGACCAAATGATTGTCTGCCCCATTTTTGTTTTGGTTGAAGTTCATCTGCCCCCAATTCCCAGTTAAGAAAAGTAAGTTTTAGAGTAAGTATTGATCTTAGAATATAATTTTAACAACACTGGATAGACGAAAGAGATTTGCACAATAATTTTTGTGGTGTCCCATTAGTTTTGACCATGATTGTCTGAAATTAACAACAAAAAAAACTTTTAAATCAATTACCGTTTAAAAAAATGACACAAATAAATTTAACTATCATTAATTAAAAAATTTTTCATATAAAGGACCAATTATCATTAGTGTAATTAGCTAACAATTACAAAATAGAATAAACTCAATGTGTAAAACAACATGTTTTTAAAGTCTTCCATAAAAAAAAAACACTTATTTGATCATTAAACTGTTATACCTTATCAAAAATAGAGGGTCCAAGTAATGGAACATATCTATGTTTGATGACTTATGGTCAAGCAGGTTTGGAGATTATACCAAACAAGGCTGTCTTTGCAGAACAAGTTTGTGTCTGCTCCAGATTCAGCAAGCAAAGAAGATGAAGTCGCTAGAATATGTTTATATGAAAGGTAGAGTATTAAAGTCAAGTTCTCAGGGAATCAAGACAATTTCTACCAAGCTTATCAAAATTTTGTTTTGGGCTAAACCCCTCAAAAATCATCAAATTTTTTGAAAATACGTATTTTTGTTAATTTAAACATCCAGAATTCATTTTTTCGAGTCTTTTTTCCCATAAAAATAGTAAAAATATCATATTTAAATAATTTTGGTACCTATTGTATAATTTTTTTTATAACTTCCCCATGCAGTGTTTTAAATTTTTAAACTTATTTCTGTATTTATTGACGACACATATTTACAAAGTGGTATGATATAACACACGAAAGAAAACCCATGAATTTAGAGCTTCTTCAAATGAAACCTTGTTTATTTCATAGTTTTTCTATTAACAGAAGTTGTGTGAATGTAGCTCCACGAGAAAGATTTCTTTCAATTTTTTATTAATTATATCATTTGAGAGGAGCATACTCATGTTTATTTCAAGCTGGTAAAAATAGGGTTTCAAGTAAATCGATCTGTTAAGTTAATTCTTGATAAATATTGTAACCAAACATTATCGAACCATAGACAAAATGCATCAGATGCAAGTTACATTATTTTTGTTCTTTTTTCTTACTTAAGCAGCTTAATCTGAATGGTCAAATGAATATCATCATATAAAAAGTTACAAAATATCCATTAAATTCTGGGATGACACGGGAAAATTATTTGCAAAATATTAAAAACGTTGCTGCAAACTTCTTCATTCATGAAATGTTAAAGGATCTCCAACTTATTGGAAAATCTTCAGGTATAAATCTTTTTCAATATCGTGGTGTGACGTGGGTTGGTATAATAACTTGGCAAATCAACATTTTTACTGCTCTTTTGTGGGCTGATTTTAGATGCAATGAATTTTAATCCAACGGACTAATTTCCAGTGTATTATTATTCTTAACGAGGGGCCAATAAATAGTTTTCGGGCTAATTTATTATAGAAGGACTCACGACTTGCGCTCTGGTGTACTTAAAGCTCCCATTCAAGCTTATAGTAAATAAAATTATTGGTTCGAGGTGGGTTCGCACCCACAGCGCCACGGAAAACAATGTTTTATCCGCTCGTCCAGACAACAATAATCCACTCGACCAGACAAACATGCATCCAAGACAATCATTTACCAACTTAAGAACACTAGCTTCAAATAAAAAATTTTACCTTATATTTTGTCATAGTATATTTAATATTCTAAACAGTAATTCCGTTCTAGTTGACCTACATTTTAAATGTCGAACAAAAATTTTCTTCAATGTGGTTGTTTCTAATAGACTTTTAGGTAAAACAAAAAGTTATACTGTACGACAGGAGGATGTGGAGATCTACATATTCAGTAGTTATTTTGGATGGAAGATGCTCTTAAGCTAACAAACAATAACACTGAGGGTATTTTCAGTGAGTAGATACAAATAGAAGTGCCTTGATAAAGCATTTGAGTCGGGTAGCTCCTTATACGATGTCAATTTTGATATTGAAGTGAGTCTTGAATTATCAAAAAAGTTGACTAGAGCCAATGCTATGCTATCAAAAGCGAGACATTATGCACCAAAAGTATATATTACTTCAAATTTATCACATCCCTCTTTGAATTTTATCCGTCTTATAGCTCACAAGTTTGGGCCCAATCCTTTTCCCAATATTTAAGAAAACTTGAAAGTTTACAAAAGATTTTTATCTCCTATTCTGACATATGCTGAATATAACGCTCATAGCAATTTACTCTTCAAAGAAACATAAAATTTTAAAATTAAATGACTCTATAAAACTTGATTATGTTCTCTTTGTATATGATAGCAAAAAACCTATTTAGTTTTCATGTTTAGCACCTTCAATGCTGAGGAAATGAAGGCTTATAAAAATCTTGGTTCGTATAATTAAGTACTTGAAGGTTGGGTTAGAAAGGCTGTTTCACTTGAAAAATCAAATGTGATACATTTAAAAAAAAAAAGGTACGCAAATAAGTTTTTTTAATATATCCTAAAAATTTATAACTCTGATAAGAAAACACATCAAAACAAACATGATAATCTATGATAATCTAGCTAATCTATGCTATTTTAAACTGTGATTTTTTATAAAAGTCAAGAACTTTCTTTTGAATTTAATTTTATAGCCTTATCAAAACCTTTTTTATTATCAAATGGTCGTAGGAGCACAAATTGACAAATAACTTTGAGAAAAATGACAGCATTTTTAAATTTACCGACATGTTTCAATATTTCCAATATCATTTTCAAGGTATAACTACATTATTCGTACTTTTTTATCATCTTCGAATCTAACTATATCTAATAATAATAATAATAATAACTGTGTCTAATAATAAACAGATTTTTCACAGCCATTCAAATTTTATTGAAAAAATATTACAACCATTAAATTTCATTTTAGTTGAATTTATTAGTTAGTATATCCTTTGCTGTTTTAGGTACTGCATTCACAAAGAATGAACGAATCACCATTAAAACTGTGGGTGATTGTAGAAAGAAGTGGTAAAGTAGTTTCTGGACATTGTAACTGTATGACAGGCTTGTCTGAGGTTTGTCCGCATATTGGCGCTATCCTATTTTGGGTTCAAATAACAGTTCAAATGTGGTAACCAAGTAAACTCACTGATAAAAGTGCCTATTGGATGGTTCCTACAACTAATGAGCTCCACAATGCTCACAAAACTCTCTTGTTCATCATTTTGCAGATGATATAAACCAACCTCACATTAACATCCCCATGAAAAGACTAGTCAAATTAGTTAACATTGACTTGCGATCTTTATGTAATTGGCTAAAACCGATTAAGATAGCTCTAAATGTAGCAAAAACTGAATTACTATTCTTCAGGCATCCTGTCAAAATCATTGACACAAGCAGTCTGAAAATTAAGCTTGATGGCAAAAATTTTTATCCTTCAAGAAATGTTACATATTTGGGTTTTGTTATAGATAATTATAGAGTTCCTCTTTTTCAAAGATATTCTCGCATCCAAACTAAGGTCATCTAATATCTAAAATTCGCCATTATATGCCCTAAGACTTGCTTAGATCAATATACTTTGGAATTATTGATTCTCATTTGAAGTATGCATTTATAATTTGGGCTCAAAAAGAAAAGAAATCTTTTTTTTTTTTACTAATTTAAACTAAAGTATTTAACATAAACTTGTAACGTTTGCACTCAAAATCGTGAGTAGCTCAATTTTCAACTATCAAGATAGTTTAACATGCATGATTTCACGCTTTTGGAGAGATTTTAAAATTCCTTTTTTGATCCATCATTTGAATTTACGCCTGAAGCTCTTAATGGATTATATTGATCTAACAAGTCATTTTAATGAAAAATGAATCAAAGTAAAGGTTGGCATTAAAGTTATTATTATTAAGCACATCATCCCAGTTAATTTCTAAAAAAACAGAGATGAAACTATCCTTATCGTAGTTGTTGGTATTTCTACAGAAAATATGTTTACGTGGAACAAAAGTTTTGTTAAAGTCAGGACACATGAAAAATTGAGGTAAGTGATAAGACTGATGTAGTTAATCGAATTCAAACGTGTCTCAAAGTGTTTGGTTTTAAATTTGGTTCAAGTATTAGTAGGTATTTCTGAGATAACACGAGTGTGCTAAGCAGGTCCAGCTATTGGTATATTTATTGGTGTATTTGATTTTAAAATGCTTGTTTGGGTAGCATGTATATGTTTGATATGTTGTGTTTTCTTTTGGCCAGGGAGTTGAATTCTTTTTCGGTTAGCATTTCTCTGAACTAATTTGCAAACATATTGATGGCTGTTTGAATTTGTTTTTCAGGGTTTGTGTTGCCCAATTGTATTTAAAACTCTGGAGGATTATTCAGGTGGAAATTAAACATATGTAGATAGTAATTTGGGTCCATAACCACTACAAATGAGTGATCTTTTATCCTTGGATTTTATCAAACATTCGTTGTTATTTATTTTATTTGAATGTTTATTGAGTCCCTTTCGTAGGTGTTTGATGTTATCTTCGCTTTTTCTCTATTGTATTTTGTGTTGTGGAGATTTTTATATAAGGCTTCTAGTTTTGCATTTTGGTTGTTTGGAGGTTTATATTCATATGGTAAGTGTACTATTGAAACATCTTTTAGATATGTGTTGTCATGGAATTGGCAGGTTAATATCAACTTTCTTGTAAATTCGTAAACATCGTTCTGTAATTTTTTTTTTTTTTTTTTTGCGTTTTGGTATGGATGTAAGTTTAATCCTAATTTTAAAATTTCAAGTTTGAGGTCTGAAAATTTTTCTTACGTTTAATACCTTTGGTGTGTTTGGTTGTCGTTATATGTTTTCTATTGTAATTTGTGTTGTGTTGCCGGCTGTTGTATCGCCGGCAACACGCAACTTGTAGTACAAGTTGTGTGGTTGGTTGTTGTGTCTCTGGTTGTGGTAGTTGTTTTGGATTTTGTTATTGGAGTCGTTTATGCTTCATAATTATATATAAGTATGAATTAACCTCCGATTCTCATTTCGTCATTGTAGCCTTCTTTTAATCGTGTAAAATGAATAAGTCACTCGGTAGATTTACTTCTTTGTTTGTAGTTTTCAACCATTCCATTTTTCTTTTTGTTTACAAGTGCTCTGTCATCGATTGTTGTTGTGACTTCTTGATCTAATTGATCAATTTTACTCTGCCATGAAATAATTTCATCTTTAGTGAGTAAGTAAGTATTTATTCACTGCCAATAAAAACACAACGAAATAAGTGTTAAAAATTTAGATATTACACTATGCTGTGAACAACGGGGCCTGTATTTGATAGCAGGGATAAGCACAAGAAATGCCAAATGTTTATTTTCGTTGTGGTCCCTCGATGGGTAAGGGGCAGTCTGTTCAAATATAATATGCTTATTTAATCTAAATACATTCTCTTAAATTGTTTCATATCGAGAGACCAATATAAGAATCAGTGTTTTGACCTTGGTTGGTTTTTCTGAATGGCTGATCAAGTGTTTGATAGGAATTCCTTGTTCTTACTCTATTATTTACACTAGTTTTGAAGATCTCAGACATGTATTCAGGGGAATTTCTATTAGCAAATTTAAAAGCACTTGCACTTATGCATTCTTCAATTCTGTTTTTTTACGTTAAGTCAATTTATTCGTTCAAAGTGATCAATTGTTAAATGCTCTTTGTTTGCCAATAAAAGACAGTACTTAATACATTTTTTTTGTGCAGTTGAAAGTTAAGTTTTTAAACCTTTGTTAATATTTGCATACCATGAAAAGCAAGCAGAGTAAAAACGAAGCTGAATCAATGGATTACATAAAAGCCTTAGAAGAGCAGGAGTTAAATATTTACTGTTTCTATATAAAGAATTGAATTTATTATTTACTTTGGAAATTACATGAAGTGCCGTAGATCCTCCACTAAGTGTTTCATGAAAAATACATCCAAGATATTTAATCTTAATGTGGCTTAGTTTTGATACCATGATAATTGATGTCAAAACTGTCAGTTTTCTTTATTTTTTATTTACTTACAATGAGTATAGTTTTATCTTTGCCAAAATGAATGCTTAATTTGTTATCAATAAACCAATCACATAGCTTTGAAAATTCTTTTTTTAACTGTCTTTCTATTTTTATTATTTTGGTGGAACTACATAGAAAATGTTTTTATAAAACAAGCTCAATAAATGTATTTTAGTGGATAAAAGTCTAAAAGTCTTATAATGTTATAAATATTTCTATATGTATTGCTAAAATTTGCCTTAATCGTTAGTTGATACATCTTACTGTAATACTATATTATATAATATTATACGTAAACTGAGTTCAAATAATATCTTGATAAATTATTGGTAAAAATAATCTCTTCTTTGCAAGCTAAGGGAGCTTCAACATGTTTTGATGACCTCGCAGAATGACCTTCTCCACCACAAATTTGACAAGTTTGACGAAGTCGTTTCAAAGCAATAATTAAGTGTGAAGTAATGAGCTTTCTCTTTCTCGTGGATGTTAGTTTTAACAGACATCTGTCTGGCCCTAGTAGCTTGTCGACTTTGAAATGATCGCACATGCTTTATATGGGATTCTCCATTTTGCAATCGACTTACCAGAATTTAAATGAATAATTTCCCAACTTTGAGCACGGAGTTGGTGAACAGTAGGTATAATTATAGCCTATGATGTGCCTGCTTGATCTAGGAAAGTTATTTTAAGTGTACCATTAACTCTGAACGACTTCAACTTTAACTGTTTTCAAATTGACAACTGACTCTTTCGTTTTTAAAAGAATGCTGAGAAGAGAGAGCAAGTGTTCATAATTGTTTCGATCTTCAGTATTTTTTATGAGCTCATAGATGCTGCCTCAATTTTTAGCATATAAGTAAGTGGCTCATCATCACAATTAAAAATAACAAGCTTCCATTTAAAATTATTGGTAAAAGAAACCAAAGAATATATAGCTAAAAATGTTTAAAAAAATTTCAAAAAAGGAAAATAAGAACTTTTTCAAAACATGTCCAAAGCATGCTAGATCAAAATTACAATGTATGTAATTTCTAATAAATACTGTTTCTCATACTGTTTAAAATAATGGACATATTATACAAGCTTACACTTATTTTTCGTAAAAAAATCAGGTTTTAAAAATATTATCACTTTTAAAAATTTAAGTATATAATTTAATATAAACTATTCGCTATATTTACTTTATATCTATTGCCCAAATATGATAATTCAGGTCCAGACCCCACAAAAATGAATTTTTAAATTTTTTGTTGCTATTATCCGAAGCATCTTACCAATACATTTCCAACGAGTCCTCAATCACTATCTGGCAATAACTTTAGGTGAAGATAATCCCAAAAAGGTGATTTTAGTCGGAAATGCCCAAATATTCATTCATTCATTCATTTATTTATTTAACGTTAGTAACGCTTACATAGTTGTATATGATATAATTATATATTAATAAACAGTAATATAGACCAATAAATTTTTTTTCATATATAAATTATAAAATAATTAACAATAAAACAAAAACACAAAGAGAACTAATTAACGGCATATTGGACATATACATGATTTGCAGATCCATGTCTTAATAGATGATTTAAAATAAGGAAAAGATTTACAGCTTTTGTAACGTATGGGGAGACTATTCCAAAGAAAACACGCTTTAAAAATAAGTGAAATAGTGCTGTAACTAGATGTTCTTGCAGGTGGGAGATTCAAAATTAAAGAATTTCTGAGAATATATGGTTAATCTTTCAAAGAAAAACTACCCCACATTAGTTCGGGATTTAATTTGTTGACAGATTTATATGTTTCTATCATTAGACTCTGTAAATGTTTTTCATGAATGCTGATTGTATTTTCAAAGAGAAGC
>JAUZNK010097522.1:0-12095 GCA_035046665.1 Euphysa ruthae
AACAACCAATGGACTACAGCCACAACTATGTTAAGTTAAAATATATTTCTATTCCCTCAGTATAAATTAAACTTTATCCCAGTATATAGTTAGAGGCCTTGGTCACATTTACACTACAATAAAATCTGTGATAGTAGCATTTGGTTGAACCATGCGAGAAGGGAAGTAAGAAGCCAACTCGTCAAACACCTAAAGTAAATCAAAACGAAATTATAATTATACAATGAAACGAAATAAATCGAAAAATAATTTTGCTTGAATAATTTCAGAAAATTTTAAAAATACGAGAAATTTTTCGTAAATAAGTCTATTTCTAAAATCACCAATTCGCACTATAGATAAAATAGTATCAAAATTCACATTAATAGAGCCCAAACTACAAGTTACCCTCAGCCAAAAAAAAAAAAAAAAAATGTTCAATTTTATTTTAATATAATATTTAATTTTGCAACAGGCCACATAATACATTCTGTACATTTTTTTTACAGTGAATGACCAATGGGTTTTTTGATGATCTTACCTGAGTTCTTTCAGTATACCTCCTTGTTGGCTCAATACCTAAAAACAGCATTTAACGATCTTATCTCTGCTAAATAAACTATCAAATAAATAAGTAACAATCAGTTCAATTGTCTCAAAGCCTTACACAGAGTTTGAAAACCACCAGTGCTCTAAATACTGCGCTACAATAATCGAAGTAGGGCTGAAATTGTGCAAATCAGTTTCAATAATTAAGACTTTTTTTTTACCATCTGAGGCCTAATGACATTTTTGACATATTAAGTTCAAGAGGTCTTAAATTCTCTAAACTTTTTGCATGTTGGTTTAAGTCACCTAATACAACATAAAAAGAAGTATAATTTTCTTGATATCAAAAACCCACTGTGCAGCTACAGTATTGAATGCGAAACTGCTTGTCAATATCTTTTCCACAGCTTCTTTCACATGCTACTGACTTACTGATCTAATAGGGTTTATTAACTATTTATCCGTCAATAACCAATGCTTCTGTTATATGGCAACAAACAAACAAACAAGCAAGGCTTCTCTGATATGGCTGGCAATATATAACCTAGCATCGCTTCTTTTATATGGCAACAAACTAGCAACATATCTTTTATATGGCAATATATAACCTTAGCAAAGCTTATCTTATATGACAACAACCCAATAATGCTTCTCTTATATGGCAATATTTCATATAACCCAAAGTCTATTGAAGCAACTCTAAAACATACTTACATAAAAATATCAAAAAGATTGTCTGCATGGCCCTTATTACTTAATATATACTTCCCTTTTTTTCTTTATTGGTTAATTTATTATTTTTATTTCATGCAGGTCTCAACTAGTAGGGTTGGATCCCAAGAGTATGGTATCACTATTTTTTTCTTCTTCAAAAAAAAAGAAAAAAGATGAAGATGAAAAATCATGAAGACCACAACTTTAATAAGAAATAAAAATACATGGCTCAAGCAGGATCAGAGCCGATTTTGGCTAAGTTATAAAAAACTAAGTGTTTAGACAGGTAGCCATATGGTTGAAAATATGCCCTACTATGGTTCCCTAATTTCATGCAAAAAAAAGAAGGAAAAAAAAAACATATCTTGAAAAAAGTTCTAAAGCCATGATAAGTAAATTTTGTGTTTAGTAGCCACGCTCACATTTAAATTTAACACTTGATCTAATTTTAACACATAACACCTACTTTGTGTTTTTTGTTGTTAAATTAGCGCATAAAACAGACTTTTGGTAGCGTTCTGTTTGAATTTTCTTCATTTATCTCATTCATTGTTGACTATTTATAATCACGAATTTCATTTCCATTTATCTTCATGCTTTATTTATCATTCTCCCAATTTAACTTAGTCGAACTAAAGAATAAGCTCAATTTCACTTATAATAGAAACTTTTTATAAATACTATAATACTTTAAGTCTGGTAAGCAATGCTACTAGTTCTTAAATTTCTTATCCAAAAACTGATTGGTCTGTTTTTTAAGAGGATTGAAAGAACATTCATGATGTCAGAATCTAAACATATAAATATTTTGGACTTTTGATGTGTGTCATGACAGTCTAAGGGGATTTTCTAGGATATTTTTTCATTGCACATTGGAGAGACTTCGCACTGCAGGCTTTTTATGTTTCACCATAACAACTTGGCAGCGACACAGAAAAGGATAGCTGTAACTTTTGGTACTAGTTTCACAAATATCAAACAAAGACAATTTGAGACGAGAAATGAAGTTTGACTTAGTTTTCAAGCTAATGTAAATAGTTTTCTAATTTTGTAGACTCTTAAAGTTATCAGCATACGGAAATTTTACTACCAAAAAAAAACATGCAGAAGAATATTTTTAAGGTAAAGAAAAGACATCACGCATGACGTTTGACTGATTTTTCCCGAGACACAAAACCAAATCATCATGGCTTAAAAATAATTTTGTATGTGAAACATGATCAGGGAATATTGATTGTTTGATCTTTATGGATCTTTAAGTATTATTTACATAATTGCTTTTTCTATGTTATCTCTATTTTATCTTAAAACTAAAAAAAAAAAAAAAAAGTTCTACAGCGCCTATGTGCATGTGCGCATCTATATTAAACTTGCTTCTGCAGCATCTAGGTAGGTGGGCACATCTATATTAATCTTGCTTCTACAACTTTTAGGTGGATGTGCACATCTGTATCAATCTTGCTTCTACATCATCTATGTGTATGTGCTAATCTATATTACTTGTGCTTCTATAGCATCAAAGTGGATTACGCGTCTATGTTCATCTTGCTTCCACAAAATCTAAACGGATGTGGGCATTTATCGTAATCTTGCTTCTACAGTATCTAGGTGGGTGTGTACATCTACATTAATCTTGCTTCTACAACATTTAGGTGGATGTGCGCATCTATATTACCTTGCTATCACAAAATCTAGGTGGATGTTCGGATCTATGTTAATCTTCCTTCTACAGCATCTAGGTAAGTGGGCACATCTATATCTTGCTTCTACAACTTTTTTGTGGATGTGCACATCTGTATCAATCTTGCTTCTACAGCATCTATGTGTATGTGCTAATCTATATTAATCTTGCTTTTATAGCAACTAGGTGGACGTGCGCGCCTATATTAATCTTGCTTCCTCCACATCTAGGTGGATGTGTGAAACTATATCAATCTTGCGACTACAGCAGCATCTAGGTGGTGGTGCACATCTAAGATAAACTTGCTTCTACAGTATCTAGGTGCACGTGTACATCTATATTAATCTTGCTTACAGCATCGAGGTGGATTTGCGCATCTATATTACCTTGTTTCTACAGCATCTAGGTGGATGTGCACGTTTATATCAAATTTGCTTCTACAGCGTCTATGTTATTTGTGCTTCTACAGAATCTAGGTGCATGTGCAGATCTATATTAAGCATGTTTCAACAGTATATAACTGGATGTCCGCATCTATAATCTTCCTCTACAACATCTAGGTGGATATGCGCATTTATGTTAATGTTGCACCTACAGCATCTAGGAGGATGTGTGCATCTATGATAATCTTGCTTTTAGAACTTCTAGGTGGATGTGCTCATCAATGCCTGTCAGGATTTCTTTGATTAAATTATAACTCTTGATTTTTAAATAAACTTTATGACTTATTTTCATCTTATTTTTTTATTTATAAATAAAACTTTATATATAAATAAACAACAGCATTATGCGTAGACTGCATATACAAATCTTTATACAAATATTTATAATAAATATTTATATTAAATATTTATATAAGAAATTTATCTTATGATTTTTGATGTGGTTTTAGGTTTTAAGACAATTAATGTAAAAAAATCTCAGACTTTTAATAAAAACAAACAAATAAACAAACAATTATATGCAGATACACATGCCCACCTGGTCCCACAGCACAAATTTCTTCAGACGTAGAAGATTGAGAAGGATTAGAAAATATCAAAGACGCCATAGATTCGAACTGTAAGAATAAATTTAATTTAAATAGTTATAAAAAAATATCTAGGATAAAATTTATCAGGTGGCAAGAAGGACCAAAAACCTACCATGTAAAAAAGCATGCAGAGAAAATTAAAGTAACCAATTTACCAAGAAAACTCAAGTCTCAAGTCAAAAAGGAAATAGAAATAAGGCTTTTTTCAAGATAAATTTTAATAAGACATATTGCTTGCTTAGCTGGAATGTTAAACTTGCATCACTATGCACCTTTTGCGTAACTAAAATAATTTGTGTTTAAGCAAGTCTTTTTCTGCTTTCCAGTGATAAAATTAATGCATTCATAATGTAACAGTCGATTCATAAGTAGCAAAAGAAAGATAACAGCAATTTTTTCAAACAGTTAATCATTTCTCAAACAAATGCAATTTAAATTAACTTTTGTGCCTCATTGAAAAGAAAAAAAAAAAAAAGAAAAAAAAAAGAAAAAAGAAAAAAAAAAAGAAATTAAAAACTGATATATCTTTAAATTAACTTTTTTTTTTAAGACTATATATAAAATAAATAATGAAATACCAACTGTCTTTCCTCTGGTATTGAATGATCAATCACTTGAGCAACATTTTCCTGTTATTGTTAAGCAAGATAGACAAGGATGTTATTATGATGTTACAGTGTTTAAAAAGTATAATTGATCACAAATATTTAAATTAAAAGTTATCATACTTATCACCATAGTCAAAATTTATTCTAATAAAAAAAATGTTTTACATGTCCATAGAATACCTTCCAAAAATATAAAAGACCTTTATTTTACATTCATACTGACAGAAAAATATACGTTCACAAGGAAATATTGTAGCTTCACTAAACATAGAAAGATCTGCGAGTACTGAATCCCTATAAACTTTATTATTCCTCATTAAAATAGAATATTTTAAAAATATTCTACAGAATGCTATTTATTCTTGAAACTGATGCAAATTTTCAAAAACCTGAAAAAAAACTCTACTGCTACAAGATGCTATGGATCAACATAAAAATTTCTGCAACTGTGAATACAAAGATGTTATTGAAAATATCAAAAAATAACTTTTCCTGAAATAATCAACTCTGCAAAATTGAACGCCAAAAAATTATAGTAATAATAGTTACGAAGAAAATCACCTGTAAGTATGTTAATGCAAGTATGGGATCATCTTCAGATATTTCCTTAAATCTAAGAAAAATTAATACTTATTTGTTCTTTGGATTAAAAGACAAATACTTAAAAACCACTTTTAACCAACATGGAGCACACTTTAGATAGATAATCAAACAACCAACAAAAAACAACAGTTGTTTTCTGGATAAAACAGATAAATAATTAATAAATATAAACGCTAAAATCTCCAAACACAAAATTTCAGCAGAACAGGAAGATATTTTAAAGCCTGAGACTGGGCAAGACAAAATTTTTGAAAAGTCCATAACTAAATTCATTTTTAATAATGTTCATAACACCATACACCATAGATGACACCCTGGACCATTCATAATTCCATACGTAATACCATGCATAACATCATACAAAATTACAGCAGCATCAAAACATTAAAAAATCTGGTCTCTTATGAAATATAGAAAAAAATACAAAACCACTTGGCTGATAGCTGATCTTGAGCAGTTGATTCGTTTGTTTCATCGAGAAGAAAACTTAAAAATATCTTGTATGGCAGAATTCTTTATGGGTATGGAGGTACAAAAAATACATAAAAAAGGCAAGTGGGCCCAGAAAAAAAAATATTCATATCCAATTAGAATAAATTGTTAAAACATGACAGACATGATAGGGTGAAATTAGCACCTAAAACTTGCGTAAAATTTTTTTTTATTTAAAGGAAATTATTCTTTTAGACTATTTTCAACTATTTTAGTAAGCTGCATAATATATAAGCAAAAATTTTTTTCAAAAGCTTCCAGTGAACAGTTTTAAATGAGCAAAAACCAATAAACTTTCAAATCCCTACTTTTTTCCTAACTACTTAACAGTACAGTTAATCCTTGCTGGGAAATGTTTTCAATTGTTTTTAATCCTGTCATTCCCGGGCTATTTTCCTTTACATATTTCTGACCTAACTGCTTTAAAATGTTGGAGAGACAAAAGTAATAAACCAATCCTTACGAAACTTGGCTTCTTTTTTACTCAAATATTTATCTTACAAAGAAAATTTTTAAAATTGAAATATCACCTGATTATGACTTCACATGACTACAATATGACTACACGTCACATGACTACAATTACTGCTAGCTTGCATGCTTCAAAAAGCAGCTTTTTGATGGGAAAATCCAAAATAATTTTAAATATCATGTGATAAAAAACTAAAACTGAAGTTTTGTAAATAGGGTTTTCCCTGTGTCAACCATTTTTGCTGAATGACAATTTGACAACATGTATACAACCTTTGGTTTATTACCTGCTTTATCTTTGACACTGCACAATATTTACAAGCGATAATTTGCCGATCATCTGTGGAACGATAAAAAGCTTATTCTCCTTTTTCTAACGTAACTTCAACAACTTCTTTGCAGTAGTTCCTTCTATTTGTACAAACTGTTCCACATAGGTATGTATTTCTTCCTAAGAAGTAGCTTGCTAATGAAGGGCTTGTGTAATAATTATTGGTGTAGAGGACATGACTTTTGTCCAAAACAGGCTCCATCAATGCAGCTGGTATCCGTTCAGTGCTAGGCATATCCTTATACTGAAAAATCTAGTGTTATTCCATTGGATGTTGTCAATTCATAGAGATTTATGCCAAAGCGTGCTCTTTTGGTACGAATATACTGTTTGAAATGAAGCAGTCCCTTGAAAAGGACAAGCGATTCATCAACACTGACGTTTTGTCCCGGATAGAAAAAATTTTTACAACTAATAAGTTCTGGTAATGGCAGTACTTTATGTAATCGATTACAATTTTCATCATTCACATCATAATTAGGGTCATTATTATTGTTAAAGTGCAAATACCTCCGAATCAGTTGGAAATGAGTGCATTTCATGAATTTTCAGAATATCGGAGTGCTAAATAACTGAGACTTAGATCAATACATGTGAATATTAGGCTTATATATGATTTCCAATACTAATACTAGACCAAGAAACTTTTTCATTTCTAAAACTGTAACCTGCTCCCAATTTCCTACATAAGTGTTATCCGCTTTATCTGGGTTGTCCTCTCTGCAATTTTCAGCAAAGCGATTTGTTTCAAAAACCAAAAGTTCAATAATTTCAATTGTCAAATATAGTTCAACAAAATCAAGACGAGTAGAATTTTCTTTCATCCTTACTCATAGTCCCTCGACTTCAAAGAAAGGAATTTCTGGATCATCATTGTTATCAATCTCAATATGTTCCCAAGATGATGGTGGTTCAATTATCTTGCGGCCACGACCTATCCCTTGGCCTCATCCTCCAACTCTTCCACAACGTACACATAGCTTCCACCCACCTACACCTCTGTTGTCGTTGTCCCTTCTAGCAACAATCTCATTTGTTATTGCCTGTTTGTTGAATCAATTTAATGTTTTGAAGTCTACCACCACGGACTCATAGTCGCCTTACTGTATACCCTCTGGGTCTGATCGGTAGTTGTTGCTCACCTTCAAAGGGGATAACAGTTTCTTCTACAGTATTACTATTTTCAATATCTAAGTCAAATGGAGCGAATATAATTGTTGCAAATTCAATCTGGGGAGCCTCCCACAATGGAGGAGCCTCTGGTATATGAGAGAAATTTGGTGCCTGAGGAAAGTTTTTGGTCCCAAAATTTGTGCGTTATGGCTACATTAGGAACTATATTAACTGGCATATCTTCCTCCTCATATTCCCAATCAGAATCAAGTTCACTTTCATCTTCTGACAACTCACCAAGTTCTATTTTATCATTACTGTCATCCATATCAAATTCCATACTTTCATTAATATTTGCATACATTCTTTTATGCAAAGCCATTTTTAATTTGCCAATATCTCTGGATCTATGAGATATTTGCATACGGTTTACAGGCTATGATAAATACACCAGTCTATTTTTGCAAATCGCCGTCAATTTTATGACTCGCACAGTGGGCCACAAGGAAAATTGGAGTGCAAGTTATGACCTGCACAGCAGGTCACAGGGAAAATCAGACGGTAAGTAACGACCCGCTCAGCGGGTAACAGAGAGTGAAAGGGTTAAAAGGATGAGGTCAATTATATTTGATGTTTCACAAGGATGGGATATTTAAACAATTAAATCTAAAAATTCAATGGATGAGATATTTAATCAATTATATTTGAGATTTCACAAAATCAGGATATTTAATCTATCATATTTGTAATTTCAAAGACATTGAATATTCAACCAATTATATCTGAGGTTTTGCACATGTGGGATATCTAATTAATTATATTCCAGGTGTCGCAGGGGTGGGGTATTCAATAAATTAGAATATGTCCTATTTTGACAGTGCTACTAATTTTTGAATAGTAAATCATTAACGAATAAGGTTGCAGGTATATTTTAATAATTTTGCGTAGATTGCTTGATAAACCATCCTCAGGCTTTGTATTTCTGTTGTCACCATTCAAGTATTCAGATTTTGCATTAGAACGTAATTCGTATTATTTAAAAACAAAATGGAAAATATACCATACAGAAACGTCATTAGTCGTCTAAAGTTGTCTTTATGATGATAACCTGTTAACATCTGATAATTCTGTGTAATTGAAATGCTATAATTTTACGTTACCATTGGCAAACGCAAAAGGAGATAAAACAAGCACTAAGTAAAAAATGGACTTTTGTCAGAATATCAATCCAAAACACAAAATCGAGAAATTGAATAATATATATATATATATTTTTTTTTTAATAGACATTCAGATACAGCAATTAAACAATAAATATAAAATATATGTTTTCTCATCAAAGTGGAAATCATGCAAGAACTACACACTAATTAAGCAAGAACTACACCCTAGTCATGCAAGAACTACAGCCTAATCATGCATGAAATACATCCTAATTATGTAAGAACTACACACTAATTATGCAAGAACTACACCCTAATTAAGCAAGAACTACACTCTAATTGGCCAAATTTGACAAAATCTGAGGACTGATAATATTTTCGAATTTGCAGAAATGCATAGAAATAATACTTTATAATAAAGTAAAAAATTTTTTTTTCGAAAAACATCAAAAAATTGCAGAACATCTTTTAGAGAATTTCTGACTGGCGGCCATGTGTCAAAAAATTCCCTTTAACTTCATGGAAAGTTCCAGAAACACGTCTCATATTTGATGTTTTTAAGCCTGTTTTTGATATAAACAACAGCACGAGAAACACAAAATATCAAAAAATAAATGCAATTTAAGGCTCCATTTCTTACCTAGCGCTTTCACTAATAACAATCAAATCAAAAATATTAAGGTTAACTTATAAGAAACATCATTTAAGCAGCATGAAGCGGAAAGGCAGTTAAGGATTAATCAGATAATTTAATTTAAAAGTCAATTAAGTTTCTCAGTTTTCATGTCAAATTCTTGTTCTATAAAAAACTGAAAAGTCTTATTTCCATATATGAGCGGCATGAAAATCAATAACAAGTATGATGACTCATAAACAACAACACGTACGATGACTCACAAACGATAACTAATTTTGATAAATCACAAATTCAAATAAGCTTCCTTCTGTAAAAAATTGGTCAAATTATGAAGGAATATTTTTTAGACATAAAAACTTTACGTCAAAAGTCTGACTTAAAAATTTACAAACTGGTTTTTCACCGTTTCAAATGTCTCTTTTATTATAACAACAAATGAATTTCCATTTTCAAAGAAATTTCCAGGCTAAAACATGAAATATATTTCCGAAAAAATATAATATATAATAAATATAATATATGAAATATAATTTTGCAATTAAATTATTTTTCTATATTTTTCTATATTTTGCAGAGTATCACCGAAATAACAGGGTAAATAAAAAAACAAATAACCTACTTCAACCTTCGAATAATAAATCGACAATAACGTACAAGATCCTCAACTGTTGATCTTTCAAGCTAAAAGTGTAACAGAAATATACAGTATTCAAGGTGTAATAAAATAACAGTAAACTAAGCAAACATTATCAAAGCTGCTAAATTTTGATTAATTTTGCATATTCTTGTACAAAAGAATTCACACAACTTTCCTAGAAAATTTTTTTTCCTGACTACCTTCCAAAATTCTAAAAACACATTTAAAATAAAAGTTTTTTATTGCTTAATTCAGTTTTAACCTGATGATTAAAAACTTGTTCATGATTAGGGCTTTTAATTTGCATTTATCTATTTTTCACCACAACATTTCAAGAATAAGATTTTTAGCCGCTTTCTAAAAAAATGCCCTTTCATTCCCAATCCGTCATAAATCTTTCCAAAACGTTCAGCCTCCTATAACTCCAAGAAATAGAAACTATGAATGGTCAATTGCATCTTTGTTAAATTTTTTTATCAAAGTAATATATGTAGAAAATATTGGAATATTGTGTAAATTGGAATTAAAAAAACTGTTTGTTTTTTTTATTTCTGAATTTAAAATAAATAAAATTTCTGACTAACTTTGAAAAAAAATCAATTGTCTAACTTTCAATAGAGTGGTATAAATATTCACCTTTAGCATCCAAAAATCATCAAGTCGCATCTTCAAAGAAGTTGTTCGACCAGGATTTCCACCAAATAAATAATGGATCTAAAATAAATGCATAAAAGTATTTAAATCAACAAATCTAGTTAGGCGGTGAGTAAATAATTTAGTTTCACAAAAACATTCATTATTCAAAAGGAGATTAAATTATTCTGAAGAATTTGCATTAGATTTCAACTGACCGAAGGAACCACAGATGATCTTTTTAATTAAACCTTATAAAACGATAAAGAACTACAATGCAAAACTATTTGAAATTTTTCACAATATTATGCTTGAATTATAATAACACTTATGATCATTTTCTAGACTAATTCTGATTTGCTTTTACTTTTTGACAATTTTCAGGTATTATCAGATTTCACATCTACACGCATGCACAACAAAAATATCTAAAAAAATGATTTCATATCTACGCGCATGCACAAAGATATCTAAAAAAATGATTTCACATCTACACGCATGCACAAGATATCTAAAAAAATTATTTCACATCTACAAGTAATATGTCTTTACATTCTTTACTGTAATAGCCAAATTTTGGCATCTTCAACATTTTTGGGCCTAAAAACTTTCCAAAAATTTTCTTTTAAATAATGTAAATTCCTGTTATTATCTGCAAAAGCAGTTTCCCAAAACAATCTAAAAGATTTACTGACTTTTATTAAGTGTTATTAGTACTTATTGCAAATGGGTCATAGCTACTATTTGTGCAAAAATAATATGTTTCTCTTATATAGAAATCAAACATTTCAAAACTTTTTTGTACATATAATTATGATTTTTGACCTTATTAATGTTATCATAAACCAACTGATGAGCAAAGCGTGGTCGAGGTTCTAGATTGTTCATTCTCTTCCAGTATAATTTGCCAATATTTTCATTCTTATAAACACATAACCTAAAAAATAAAAAACGCCAAGTAATCCATAAAAAATTGTTAGGGTGAATAGAACTCATAAATAAACGAGTTTACATCAATATATAAAGGTTTTTGAAAGCATGGCAAGCTTGTTGGCAAGCCAAAGTTAAAATGGTATATGTTAATTGATGGTAAAAATGATTTTATGGTATATCGCATACATAATGAAATAAAAATATTTTTTTGATTTATAAATATATCTCAAGTTAAAACGAATTTAAAGTTAACTTGCTGAATGAAATAACAGTATTGTTTGTAAAGACAAAAAATTAAATTTTTAAAACAATTTGATGCTTATATTCGAATGGAATGTTAATGGTTATTTTTTTAAACGTTTAAAGGGATCCCGAGGTCAAGAATGATGTCAAGTTAAATAAAAAGATTATAGAAATATAAGATTGGATGTGATAATCCTTCTTTACATTCTAAAACTAATAACAAAATATCAGCTGTTTTGTTTTCAATCATGTAGCTAGAAATGTATATATATATA
>JAUZNK010097533.1:0-12095 GCA_035046665.1 Euphysa ruthae
TATATTTTTGCAATTCCGTTAAATTCATATTATTATTATTTCCATCTATTTTATTCACAAAATCGAACTGTAGTTCACAGAAGCTGCAATGTTCTTTCAGGCTTTGCCATTATTTAAGAATCATCATGAAACAAGGGAAAGTTTATAGAGAATATGATTTTATAATTGTGTTGTTATGTTCTCTTTCAATCTTGTTTAGACTGGCTTTTCCTCCAAACACAGTCTAATGGAAGTGGCGTTGAAGCAGATAAGATTTAAAGTGAAAGAATTTCATGAGTGGAAAGACTGTTTAGAGATTGATTTAAAAATCATTGTGGATGGAAAACAGGATATTCAATTTGATGCCTCTGAAGTTTTATCGCATTTTCTGCAGATCAAATCTCAATGGGATAAAATTACCAAGGAAATTTAATCTTTTTCTTAAGGTTTTTTATATAAATTATATTTTTTTATTTCTTTATATGTCTATACCCATATAGCTTAGAAGGTAGAACATATGTTTTCCAACCACAAGATCATTGGTTCAAATTCGGGTTTCGTTCACTCAGTGTATGAGTAGCACTTCTATTCGAAATTATAACCTATTTATAAATAATCGTGGTAATTTTAATGATTTTAAACAGGAATATCTAAGTTTTATGAAATCACAATGGGATAAAATTATAAAAGGGATTTGATTTTTTAATGTAAGATTTTTTTTTTTTTTTTACAAGTTTCAAATTTTTTATATTTGTTAGGCTACTTTGTTTCTTTTCAGATTTTTTCTTTTTAAAAAGTAACTATTTTTTTTAAATTAAGATAATTTTTGTTATTTTGACCGACAATATCAAAATTTGACTTGTTTTACTGGATAAAAATTGGTAGAATTACCCGTGAGACACAGTCTAATGGAAGTGAGCCTATGTTGACAAATACGAAATTTATACACTAACTATTTATTCATTTATGCTGTAGTTTTATAAGTTAAAAACAGAGCCTAATTTATATTTAAGGTAGTAGATAAAAGCGTACTAATCTAGGATTATTGATCATAATGTAATCCATAGTTTCACTGCTAGCATCTCTTATCTTATGTTATAAATATTTTATTTTATTTTTAATAATTTTTCTTGAAGTTACATCTATACCCGGATAGCTCAGTTGGTAATGTTGTGACTCCCAACCACAAAGTCTTCAGTTCAAATCCGCGTATCACCCATTTGGCGCACGAGTAACATTTCTGTGCGGTAAGTTTGGAGTTTTAATCGCCTTCAGTCTTCAGGAAGCAATTTGTTTTAAAAAAAATATATATGTTTAATCACCAGTCTTGTTGAATTCATAATGGTTTTACTGTATACGTAACACTGTTTCCATCATTTTATAGTAAAATTTTGTTACGTTGACAAAATGGCTTATACTATATTTTAGCTACTGCCATTATTGATATAACCTATCTGCCTATAATCGCCTTTCAAAAACTGGATATCAGGATGAAGAAAATTTGGACAACCGCTGCTTTGATATATTAATTATTTCTTCTCACCCAACATAAAGCCTGATTGACTAATAATTATAAAAAATAGCCCTTGCATTTATTTCAGTTAATTTTTATACTTTGTATGTCCCATTCCTAAGATCTCGAAAAAATGCGTAAACTAGCCACACTTGAAGCACGTTAACAGTTAAAACCACTATACCTGTCGATTTTCAAACAATGCTACCTAATAACTTATCTTGTTGCCTTTAAATACTTAAGAGATAGACATGAATAGAAGTATAAAGCACAAGAAATTGCTATTTCAGTGAAGACAATACAATTAATATTAGTTAGTTTTAACAGGTTTTAGCCTTTACTTTCTAAGAATGCTTGAATAAATATAAAACTAATACTGGAGGAGTTTCTATGAGTATTTAGAGTTTCTATGAGTTCAAAACGCCTTTTGATTTAACAATGATAACACTAAAATGATGAACACTTAGAACTGCCTTAAGCATTTTAGATGGCCGATTTAGAAGAGAACTTGCCAACAAAATGGCTGAAAAAGTCTTGTAAGGCCCTAAAATGGATTGTGGTTGAAAGCACTATACATAAGGGAACAAATGTTACCAATTTTGCCATTTGATTGTTTAACATTGATGCTTATGTGTGCTCTAAGAGAAAATTCATAAATTCCCATTTTAGTTTTATCCAGGTCGTAAATTGACTAAAAATAAGCATAACATTTTTAAAAATCTGAAAGGAATCTTACCTGTACCTCTTATACACTTTAAAATTGACTCATAATATAGCAAAAATGGGCCCAGAAAGTCACTTAACAAAACACCAACTGTCATTTTAGTAATGGCAAAGGATCAATAGGGCTGAGAAAATCATGAACTAGCCAATTTTTGAAGCGAATTAAAGTTGTTGAAAGAAATTTAACCAGCATTTCCCTTTTTAAATAACTTAGATTTGAGATCAGGTGCAAAGTTGACGGAAAGAAGCCTTGAATCGCTATTTTTGTTGACCTTTACAGCTAAACTACTGTACGGGGTGTATTTTCATTGCCATATATTATTGTTACTACCCGATCTACCTAAATATTGTCTCTGGAAGGTGCAAATATAGACATTTAGATTTATATTGAAACCCAAAATGAAGGCCTTAATTGTGATGCTAACTGTCAATGAGTCTTGAAAAAAGTGCCATATTTTGAGCAAAATGACTATATATTAAATATATTATACGTTAAATGAATTGTTAATGCTATTACCCAATAGACCAACTTGTCAATTATAGATACTGAAAACACAAGCATTCGTTGGCATTTTGCAAGCTGTGGAGGGTGCGTCAAATGTTTAGATAGACTGTAATGCAGCCAGAAAAATAGCAATATTCCATGTATGCCACAGCCAAGACATTCCATTCTATAAGTATTTACAATTATTACGTGGTATACTAACTTTTTGAATCTTGGTAAAGAACCAATAGACTCCGAGGATCGTTTTACACATAGTCGGGCTATGATATCTAGATAGGAGTCAATATCGGCTAAAAATGCCTAAAAATTGCTGCTTTCTAAGTATGATACTGTAAACACTATTTGCCATGTTGAATTTAACTAAGTTTTAAACTGACCACTGACATACCAGTTTTGACAAATATTTAGTTTATCCAGGTTACTTGAGTATTAGGTTAAGTATTGATGCTTTGCACCCAATATTGAAGTTTGCGGCAGCGTCAAGCACTCCTAATAACTGCCCAAATAATGTGACTTGGTTTTCGTTTAGCGTTCCCCAAATTGTACTGTTTAATCACTTTGCGCTGTGCGTTTTCCCATGCAAACACTTTTCCAAGTTTTTGTTAGAAGTTATTCTTTAAAAATCCTTTTTGGTGATGTCTGATGGACTAAAGTTCATTTACTTTGTGTCCATCATAACATAAACGTCTTTAACGTGTGAAGAAAAATTTCACTTTGTTATAGTATTAAAATGCGAATCGAAAGTATTCATCTGCTCATTATCACTGAAATATTTTCTTAATGTGGTCTCACAGTATTAGAGCTAAATTTTTTATTATTATATTAGGAAAAAATTATGTTATATTCTGAAAGAAGGTTGCAAAAAAGTAATAAAAACAATTTTTTTTATTGGTACGTACGTACGGGACCCTGTTTGGACTCGAAAAGAGTAAAATTGGTGAAAAGCGCCGCGCATTGTAAAACAAGAGTTAATTATCCGTTTGGCTTCAAATTTTGTGTAGTGACTCTAAATAGACCAATCTATATCTAGAATCAAAATCAGAAAAATATGTTAAAACTATTTTTACAACAAAATGACCAAAATTTGGACTCACAAATGACCAAAATTTGGACTCACAAATTTGAACCCAAAAATATTTAAAAGCGTCCTGATCATCCAAATGGCAAATAACGACACCCCTAACAGCACGCCAAACATTTCCTGAAAAAATATCAATCAATTTAGAAGCTATGATGCGCAGCATTTTGGGAAAAAAATATTGTTTTTCAAAATAAGTCATTAATAAAAATCTAACTAAATTGACCAGCACAATAAGAAATCCCTTCTTTCTCATAAGATTTATCATCAAATCTCTTACGTTTATTTCTCAGTTTCTTGCGGGTTGGTTTTGTCAATTCCTGGAAATTAGCGTCCATTATACGCATGCGGACGTTATCCTCCTAAATGCAATATTGTACTTTAAAATTTTTTCTTTTATAAGAATTTTTCAAAACGCGCAACCGGTTTCCCACGCTTTTGAACATGTCCCACACATTCGAGCTGGTATACCGTATGGATCAAATGCAACAATATCATGATATGCTTTAGTATCTCCATCACCAAGATACTCAGTATATCTCAAGCCATTAAACTGTTCTGACGTACGAAACATGTCAATTAGACCGCTAGATTCCATCGCTCTGGACGAACCTCTATGATTTATGTCACAATTGTGGTTTTCAAGAAAAGTAGTGTACTCGTTGGAATCTTTTTTACCCTCCCATGCAGCACACGTGGTACAATGTTTACTTTTAATACGATAATCCACCTATTTACCTGTTCCAACAGAAATTAAGGATACAAATCCATTTAGCGACGAAAACCCCTCTTCTGCCATGCACCATCATCCGATACAGTTACACCTAAGGTCATGGTCTTCTCCTTAAATTTTGTTGATGCTTTCTTCATTGTGACAGCAACAGATATTTTTTAGCAATTTCATTCTGTATGTGATGAAAAGCAGTTTGATTCATTGGTGGTACTATGTTCATGAACCCGGAAACTCGCTTAATTGATAGACCTTTCCCTATTTCACGAAATGCAATTACAGTTCGTGAATTAATGTCAAAAGCACTTGCTCCAGGAGTGGGAGTACAAGGTTTCTCTAAGGTTTTATTTGTGTAGGTAGAGTCACTCCATTCACAATATGTGCAAGCTAGAAAGTTTGCAAGTCCTTTCTTAGTTGCAGCATCATTTTCCACAGATAAATCCTTACAACCAAAGTCCGGACAACAAGCAATGCGACAAATAATGTCAGAAATGATATCTGTATTAATTAGAACATAATGCCAGGAAGAAGTGTCCTCCTCTAAACGTGGGATATCTAATTTTCCTCTCGAATAAAAAGTTGTAGGACTGAGAACAACTTCATTTTCGTATATGGTATCATTAACATTTGACAGCGTTGGGCTTGGGGTAGCATTTGGTCGACCACCCTTGTATTTCCTTTTAATAAACGACTTCTTTGGTCCTGCTCTCCTTCTTTTTAGTGCCCGAGCTTTCGTTATGTTTAATTAATTTATAAAAGACAAAAATATTGATACCAATTTCATATAACTACTTTAATTTAACTATAAAATGTTCACTAAAAAGCAAAATATGAATTTAGCTTTAATATCTTTTACACGACCATTTGGAAACATATCGGGTTATTTTTTACACGATAGGCCTGTTACACACGATACTGCTTTACAGCTTGATTATGCACAATTGGAAGCAAGGGGTAAATGTTAAAACCCCCAAGGTACATAAACAAATTTCTGGTTAGCTAAAATGGTCGAAAAATATTTATTTTTACTAAAAAATAACATTAATATTATAATATTAATAATAATATTTATTTTTACTAAAAAGTTCCGAATCTAAAAGAAATTTCGATTAAAAATAAGCATTTTAAAAAAATACATTAAATTTTCATGATTTTAATACCGTATGACCATCTTAACTAGGATAATCATTTCATCAAGCATTAATTTCTTTTGAAAAGAGTCTAGTTTTTAAAGTCTTAAAAACGTGTTTTTAAAGTCTTAAAAACGTGTTTGAAAAAATGCCATTTGCGTTTTTTTTCTTGGTGAAAATTTTACAAATGTTGACGTTGTGCGTCATGTGGGACACAAGAGTTCACTAAAAACATACAGTAGCTCAGTGTCTACAATTCTATTGCTAGGCGATTAAGTACCTAAAGCAACCACATCAGTTTGATTTTTTTGTGAGTTTATCTATTATTTACCTACAGTTTCTTCAATATTTACAATTACAATATGTGCAGTTGATTCGTTATTTACAGTACTTATATTTAATTCTTTTCGCTATTTTCATTTCTTTTGGTAGGAAAAGATTTTCGATTTTTACCAATTTTAGTTCTAGCTTTTACTCTGAAAGTTTTCACCATTTTTCAACACTATATTTTTATTCTTTTTATCTTATTTACTTGCTTGCATTTAGGTATGAATAGAAAATATAGTCGATTGAAAGCGAAGTAGTCATTTATCTGTTATTTGCATACACAAAGCCATAATCTATTACATTTTGTTTCCTGGTTATTCAGGGCATTTTTTGTACTTACAATAAAAATATGAAATATGGACATTAAATTCGAAATCTGTGAAAAATTTTATGTCTCAAACAATCACTATTTTTTTTTTTTTTTTTCATATTGAAAAATTTTGAGGTATGGAGTTTCCCTTAAATAACAGAACCAACAGAGGATATAATTCAAAAAAAAGAAGAATATAATGGAATACAGAAAAATTCTAAATTCCAATTATAGAAAACAATACTGCTAACCGATAATTCACAAAAATCACCTTGTTTTTAGTTTTATTAAAAATAAATAATCGTAAATCTTTTCAAAGAAAAATAGAACTATTTTTCTTTGCTAGAGGTACGGGATTAAAGCGACAAGTCCGTGCTAATTTGGGATTACCATAATTTTTGCGATTTTGATCGAGATCACTTTTACACCATGCGTCAAATGTGAAGTTGTGCTAAAATTTGATAAAAGTCTCATATTAATTATGTCCAAGAGTGCCTAAAAAAAAAAATTAATATTTTGCAAAAGAATGATACATATTTTTTCTTTCAAACCGTATCCTGGTCAGTAGCATCCAATAAATCAGTGGGATTTACATTTATTTCTCAAAATAATTTTCCTATGACAGAATATTTGGCCTTCGCCTACAGGTCTCTTTTAAATTTCCTTACTGTTCTGTTGTTGTTGTTTCTACTTTTTTTTCTTTTTTTTTTTTTGTCGTCGACCCTGACATTAATAATAACTACCCATTTTTTGAAGATATGATAAGTAAAGAAAAAGACTGCGTAGTTATAAAAGTAGAAAAATATCTTCTTTAATTTAATCAATTGTAATATCGGTTAAATTTTTATTTGTTGATCATAAAAAAGTTTTTATTATCATTTTACATATGTTTTTGTTTATTGCACTGTATAGGGGAGGATAAAAGTGTGGTTACTTAAAGAATAATTAATAGTTTGATGAAAAATGAAAAAGCTGGAATAAATGTGATTATTTTAATTCTACTAGTTTAAAACGAGACAGGGTTATAGTTTTAAAAAAAAAATCTTTTTTTAAGCTAATTAAATAATTATTATAACACCCCTAATGCTTTCTTCATTGAAATATAAATAAAGGCAGAAAAAAATGAAATAATTTCAGTCTAACATCATAATTACGTATGGTTTATGCCTATCCAATGTTACGGAAAAAGACATTTAAACCAAAAATATAAAAAATTAACAATGCGACTTAAAGAAATTAATATTCTGTGTATTTTTTTTTTACACAAGCTATTGATAGAAATGCATATTATGCGTGTGATGTGGAAATTACGTCAGTAAAAATTGGAAAAAAGACAAAGAGAAATTTACTAAATTAAATATTGTTCGCTGTTAAATACACTACAAAAACATACATGCATGCACACACAAATACATACATACATACACAAATACAAACATACATACATACACACACATACACAAACTCACACACACACAAAAACACACACACTGACACACGCACACACACTGACACACGCACACACACACACGCACACAAACACACGTACACACACATACACACATATATACATACATACACACACACACATACAAAAACACACATACATACATACATGCATACATACATTTTACATACATGATACATCCATGGTACATACATACATACATCAAGGTGAGCTGCTTTGTTCAAATCGATTGAAATTAATGAATACTTCATCAAGTGAATAAAATAAATAATTTATTCACCTTTTTTGTTTAATTCTAAATTTTTTTAAAGTTATCAAACTAAACATGAATTTAAAATTTATGTAAGTAAAAAATATACATATATACTAAATTAAATTAGGTATGCTAATTAATATCAACTCCCAACCTCCCTCCGCATCCATATAGACATGTTTTTTTCCAGGGGGATTTGTCAAAATTCACTAGACTTCAAGTCATTCTTTTAGCATCATCTAAACATATGTTCTGATAGGAAATAAACGACTTTTTAAGTCCAAGAAATCACATATTTTGTCTTTGTTTGATTTTATCATACAAACTGTTTTTTTAGATATTCCTTTGGTGTTTATAGGTGAATTACATTTAAAATGTTTTTTTGACAAATATTTATTGCCGTGCAAGATCAGAAAAAATGTCGATGGTACTAAAAGAACGTCTTAAAGAAGGCTCAATACACTTAATATTAAGTTGCCAAGTTTTTAAAATCAAAATAATCTACTTTCTTTGTCTGCAATGTTTTTTGATTTACCCAGACTAGTTGCCATGTTTATTGTTATTACCTGGCTATTATCTATAATAGTTTTTCAATTATCTTTTGATACTTAAAAATTTGTCATATAAAAAAAACAAAAGGTTTAAGTTAAATTTTTGGAATCTGGGTTGTGCAATAGGCGTTCCCCAGGGCTCAATACTCTGTCTTCTGTGTCCATATATTTATCAGTTATTTGAAATTTTATAATAAAGCTAAAGTTTGTAGTTTTACAGAAGGCTACAATATTAATGCATTTAATACTTCTTTAGTAACAGTACAGTAGTTTAGTACAGTATAGCTAAATTGACACCTGGGATAATAAGAATAATTGAATATTTTCGATGAATAAATGGAAAAAACCTACTGGTAAAACACAAAAAGATACAAAAAGTATCCACGCCAAGCACTTGCAGATTCTATAATGACTGAAGTAGCGAGTTAAGTCTGTAACCCATCTCTAAAAAGAACACAGGCCATATAAACTTAGAAACTAGGAACTTAAAATTCCACCAGCAATTTCAATCGTATATGGCACAATCTTTCTGATCTATATACTTGCTAAAAAAGTTATTAAAACTTGTTATATAAACATTTACTTTAGTTTTATTTTTGGGAGAATTGCCATATTTTCCACGCAACGTCCGACTTCTTTGGAAATAGTTAAAAAGGAATGCTTTAGTTGTGTGTGGGTTATTTCAAAGTAATCTAAAGTAACACTGAGCAATTTCACTGTTTCATTAATTTCAATACTTTTGCCATTAACATATCTTAAATAGATTTTAAACACTTACAAATAATACCTGGAACTTTAGTTTGCGATGTTATTGCTCAGTTTACACCGGTAGGAACCTTTGTGTCTCTTCAATAATTCTGCTATCCAAAATGTTGTAAATTAGTAAGAGGTTTCACAGGCTCACCTCCGCTTCAGTGAGAGAATGAGAATGTTATATTTAACGTAAAGACAATAATTCCAGATGGGCCCACGTTGGGGGTCTTGGAGTACTTAGAACGCCCATTTGCGTCTACGAAAATTGGCTCAACCAAACAACCCGACCAATCTGAGCTAGTGTTGCATTACGCAATGAGTTTTGCTCAGAAACTCAGAGATAACATGGAAATAAATTTCCGCCAGAGGTGGGAGTCGAACTCGCAACCTTTCGTTCCGGAGTCAAACGTCCTACCACTCTGCCAACTCCGCTTTCAATTCACAAAACCTCAATCGTTCTACTCAACTTAACTAAAATGTACAATTTTCCATAATATTGCCAATAATTTAGAATAGAAACTCGCTTGGGTACAAAACACATCACTCTCCTAAAAATTTGACAATAAAAAGAATGGATTATGGGAGATAAACATCGGAACCTCTGTTTCTTATTTTAATGATACTTTAGTCTAGACCAAATTAGGTGGCTATTTTGCTATTGTAAGTTGTGAGAAAATCTATGTAGATAAATCCAAAAAGACTGTACTTATTATTATCAAAAAAAAAAATTGTTTATGAATTTTAAGACTATGGTTTTATCTTTAAACAAAGGAAATTGATTTCAATCGAATCCTCGTTCTTTCACAAAGTACGTTTCGTCCAAGAAGAAATACAAAAAGTTCCTACTTCAATCAACCTCTTTTCTGTGACTGCAAGAAAGCCGATGACCGAACTCGATACATGAGATGTGATGGATGTTCATCATGGTACCATTTAAAATGTACGAGCATTGAAAAAGTGCTTCCCGGGTTTTTTTCAAAGAAAATCCTGTCTTATCATATAGACTTTTATTGTGGAGAACCTGGATATGTTTCTAAAGTAGCGCACTACATTTATAAAAAGAAAAACGCTAAAATTCGATATAACCTGAATTTCAAAACACCAACCAAATCTGTACCAAAAGGGAAAAAGAACTCCAACAAGTAGTAAAGCCAATTATCCTCGAAAAAAATTTAAAGGATTTTAGCCGGCTACTAAAACCAAAGACACTTCAGACGCCGAAAGATGCTTTGAAACATGTCTTAAAGACACCACTAACTTTACTTTGAATACTCTCGATGATTTATGAGGAATCAGTTTTACTTGAAGAAACTGAAACATAAAACAATGCCATTTCTGATGATGATTTTGCGACATGTCTTATAGAATCAACTGGTATAGCTTTAGATACTTTATACGATCTATAAAACACCCAATTTCCGCAGTTTTTACAAAGAAAATATTGAAATCTTACAGTTGTGATGTGAATAGAGTTGAGTGGAATAAACTTGTTTGTAAACACGTATGAATAGGGAAAAACGGTCAAATACTTTTTCAACAAGGTACAATGGTTTTCGAGCAAACCATTCAAAGTCGTATGTTCTTTTAAGCATTTCTGAAAAAGTTCGTGGAGCTTTCGATTCGGATCAGTATGCGTGTGGTGTAGTTTCAGATTTCCAGAAGGCGTTCGATACAGTTGATCATAAAATCCTTACCTCAAAACTTCAGCATTATGGTTTGCATGGTATTGCTAATGATTGGTTTTCATCTTATTTGCATGACCGTAGATAGTTTGTTACTGTAAACGGTTTTAAATCTTAAAACAATTAATATCGGTGTGCCTCAGGGCTCAGTTTTAGGACCGTTGCTACTAATATACATTAATGATTTTGCAGCGCCCGTTAATCACACTATTGTGCATCATTTTGTTGATGATACAAATTTATTTTTAATCAGCAAATCAATTAAGTCGATGTGCAATAAAATAAACAAAAATATAAAATGTGCATTTCTCTTAATACTGATAAAACTAGACTTATATTTTTTCACGAAAATAGACAAATAATTTTTTATAAGGTTGATTAAACGATTCCATCTGCTCTGCATAATTCTTTTTAAACGACATAGAGAGTTTTTGGCAACTAAAAGGGCTTCAAAGAATCAGACAATATTTCGATCGGATGGTTATTGTAAACACAAGTTATGTCATGTAAAAAAAATAACGTTAAAAGTTACTTCGACTTTTCTGTACCATTCGAAGAAACATTGAGTAATCACGACATTGGGCATATTGCTGTGCGACCAATCCATGGGTATGAAAAAAATTTGAAAAAACAATCAATACGTTCGCAAAAATATTCAGCTGCCACTGAGAACGCAAAGCGTATACAAAAAGTCGATTACAAGGTTTATATTGCAGGAAATCCTGATGAGATTGGTAAATCTACAAGTATTCATAAACAGATGGCTTATGAAAAAGGACGCGATCAAAGACTGAACAGTTTATTTTTTTAAAATCAGACTTGACAGTCTAATTTAAAAAAAACAACTGCATATTGATAAGGACAAATCCAGTTCATCTGTGAAAGGTATTCAGGTAAATATCGAAACTTACATATAACCATTTTCAATGTCAAACGCGTTGTGAAACTTTTGTAGATACAGGAGTATTTCCTTAACGAATGTGTTATAATTTAAATTTTTTTACTAACATTTTGTTGGTTTACATAAAATAATTAGTTTTTTTCAACACTTTAGGTTATTTCAATTGATCTGGTTTTACTATTCCTTTGGACC
>JAUZNK010097544.1:0-12093 GCA_035046665.1 Euphysa ruthae
AATTGGTAATTGTAAATCTAAACTCTCCCCATTATCCGCAGCTCGGAGACCTTGGCTGTTTTCAATTTGAGGTGCGTCAGGCCAGACCAAACAATTACACCAAACGATGAAGGCAGATAATAGATGGTCGCGGTTGAAAGTGAATACCTTACAACTATGCCACAAAAATTGTCATATATTGTGGCACACATCGCCAGCAGCTATGTCTTGGTAGAATGCCACCTGTTCCGTACAGACAATGAGGTGTAGGGACTAAGCCCCCGACTCTGCTTTGTAAGCCATGCGGTTATCATCACGTTACTCAAAAATTGATAGATACAGAGAAGCATGCACATAGAGATTTTGCAAATCAAGGCAAGGTTTAAGCGCTATGTGATCAAAGACAGACAGAAGGGACGTAAAGTACACAGAAGCCAAAGACAAACTCACAGTCGACCATGTCCTGGACATGACCAATGCTTCAAACAAAGTGTGTAAAGTGAGGGACCAAACACTTTATACCGCTACACCAAATGTGACGGGCAGACCTTTAGTATAAACCAGAAAGATGGCAGTGAAGGACATTACAAATGGAACGTTCAAATTACATGACTATCATGTAATCGCCGACTTAGGAGCAAAGACTAGTTTGATGACTTTCCAGACAACGCATGTCAATTCTGGCAAACCACAGGTAGCAGTTGTGACCTTGTGAATCCCTGGTTTGAGAATGCAGTATATTATAGAGCAGGTTGCCAATGTTTTAAATTTGGAGCAAGATCGGGTATGGCCTATGCGTCCACCACAGATCGGTCGCAAGTAGACGACCAATGTCTTTTGGGTCATCTTCGTTGGTAGACCATCGTGCTGATAGGCAACAGCGTCAAATGTATGTAGGCTTTTTTGGCTACCAATGGGAACTTGACCATTTTTATCGCTTTCACGGGAGGGAGATCAGTCAGTCGCATTGATGTATTGTTCATAAAGTGAGAAGAAGTGCTACCCATTCACAGTTGTCACAGCCACAGTCTAGTTCTTGTTGTGCCTGGGCCCTGAACAGTTGTTCAGCCAAATGACAATTAAAGGACTCAACGAAAGCTTGTGAGCTATGATGGCCTGATTGTACTCAACAGAATTGAACCCCATGCTTAGGCATAAACTTACTCCTACTCCTTTGAATTCATTCCCGCCGTCGATCATCAATGTGTGTGCTTGGCCATAGAAGCGGTTTGTTCTTGTATATGCTACTAAATGGCAGTCTCGTCCACTGACTTCAAGGTCAATAGTAGGGCAGCTTTGTAACGACATTTGTATACACATCTGCCAGTGTCAAAGCATACTTGTATGTCGTATAACCAAGTTTTTAATGTGGGAGAAACAGAAGATCGGCTTGGTGGAGTTTGTTGGGTCGATTCTCTGTAAAATGGGCAAAGACCTCTTTTAAATACATAATACATAAATAAATAATCAAGTTACATTGAAATGAAACTAAACAAAAAATATATCTTAAGATATCATACAGCAAAAAATAAATAAAACAGTAAAAAATTCACATGGAAGAGAAACCCCTGGAATTTTTTATCGTTTTGCCCCAAAGGGATTTTTTTACATTGAAGCAGTTAGCCACCGAAGCACTACTGGCACTCCACCTCAAGAAGTTAAACTTCACTGACTCAGAGCTACACTACAGCGTTAGAGAATTACACTAACAAATATCACAGGCTAATACACATCCTTATCCTCTTGATGGATATCAACTGAGAGGCTGTTCACATGCTTATGATATTTTAATGACAGTGTGACGAAAACTGGGGCAAGATGGCCCTGTCAAGTTTCCAGTCTATGCTCACCCCCATAAACTTTTCACCTTTCAGCAAAAAGTTCAACTTCCTCTGCTGGTGCACAGTAAGTTGAACAATTACAATAGTAATTGTATTCAATTTCTTTTTTAAACATCATACAGTCAGCTGGGTTGAATACTTGTGGTGGGCAAAATTGATTGAGTTTGATTTTCGATTATCAATTATGGAGCATCAAGTTTTGTTTTTTTTTAATATTTAGATGTAATTTGAAATAGATATAAAAACAGTTTGATAGTGGGGAGATAATAAAGATAATATAGCCCGTGAGTCCCGATATATTATTTTAATCATATTCGTATTTATATCTAGTTATTAAATGAATTTTTAAGGTGCGTGAAATTGATTGAGATTGATTTTCGTTATATATGAGCTCTTGTGGTATTATAAAAAAAAAAAAAAAAAAAAAAGGCTATGGTATCAAGTTTTTTTTTTAATTTGTAGTTGTAATTTAAAATAAATTTAAAAAAAAAGTCTCCCACTTCAGAGGTAAAACCACACTAATCCCCTGGGGACCACTAGGGTCGTGAGTCCTCTCACTCAAAAGTATAAAGCCCCTATTTCCCCCTTTCGACAGGTTTCAAAATTATATTGGAATTACAAGATTTTTGTTGAATATTTCTATAAAATGAAAATATACTCAAATAATTCCTAACTGTAAATGAAATTGGCTAAATAATATATCTTGAAATAAGCCGGTCTCATAAAATAATACATAATAAAACATAAATTCAATTTAGACAGAATAGTTATATACTCTTATGTATAATGTATCAAGCAATTATGATATTTTCATTTTATTATTTTCCCTTCCTGGGACCAAAATGTGTTTACAAGACATTGGCTTTTCTTGGTCTTGAGCAATCAACAACTCCAACTGCGGTTTTTAACGATTTTGACTTTTTCAGTTTTTTCAATTCAATTAATATTATTATTATTATTATTATTATTATTATTATTAATATATATTTTATACACAATATAACTTATAATTATATATTTAAATTATAATAATAATTTTTTTAAATACACCTCACCTTATTGTTTCAGCAAGTATTTCAGTAAGGTTAAACATAGTAAGATATTCAGAAAGATCAGCGTTTCTTCGAAATCCCCAAGAATGTCTATCAATTGTCATCGCATTTTCCCATTTAAAATTCAGTCTTTTATCTGTAAAAGAAAAATAAAAAAAATATGTTTTATATAATTCAAAATACAATAAACATACTTTTCAAAAATGAGCCAAAAACGATTACAGGGGCAGAACAAGAATAATAAATACTTACAATTAAAAGCAAGAATATCAGACATAGAGAGGTTAAAATGATGCATTTGCACTCGTTCAGCTCATTTTTTAAAATTAGATTGTACCTAACTAAAGAAAAAAACTTAATACATATATTTTGGGTTGTTTAAAACTTTGGCTTTCAATTTTTTATTGGATATTAGGCGGAGCTTAATCGTAATGAAGCTGAATTACAGCGTTAAATCAAACCTTGAAGAATGTGACTGAGGAGGTTAATTCTAATAATGATAAATGCCGAGTAGAAAAAAATCTAGTATCTAGTATCTTAGAGTCCATTTAGATAAAGAAAAAAAACACTTAAATTTGCTTTAATAAAAGCAGATGACATGAACTACTTACTTCCTAGCAAGTCACTTACACATAAAAGAAAGAGTAATGGTTCTAAAATAGATTCCTAAGGTACTCTAAAGTCTAGATTGCCGGAAAAAGGCTTCCTTATGACGGTATTCGAAAAACGACCACCATCTTCGTTTCAAAATATTGATTTAAGGTCCATTTTGAAATTGATAAATAATAAGTGTTATATATGATTTCTTATGTAGAATTTCTCAGGGAATCTAATTCTTAAATAAAATTTTTAAGTTGTTCATGAGTTACAAATGATTTTTCCCTCTTGGTAGCTTAAATAGGGTGCAAATTATAAGTCTAAAACCCCCTATGATATGGTATAATTTGGTTTTAAAACTTACAAAACAAGGATACTAGAACTCATAAATTAAAAAAAGGCAAGCAATAGTATGTTTTTTTATTACCTTGCACAGTTACAAACATTTTCCTATTCCTGACAGGCAGCTAAAGCCAAGCAATAAAGCCTAATCATGAGCCCTGAATGTGCTGCTCTATATACATCAATTTTATTTTCTGAAAGTTTCCTGATATTGGATGATTGTAAAAAGGTGTAGTTTTCCTCACCAAACCATTTAAAAACAAAATAACCAACACTGTTTCGGAAAGTTTTTCGCAAATGTTCTGGAAGGTAGGGTACTGAGCACACAGTGCCAGGATACCAAATCATCGCTACTATCATGCACATCTCCTGCTTCAATTGATGGAACTTCTTCTTCTGTGACTGCTTCAACGAGAGTAGATGTAGATGGTTTACAGGAACATTCTTCATAAGACTCACAGTACACTGGGTACAAGTCCAAGATGAAGCAATGAATTTACTGTCATGGGCAAGAATGCTACACATTTGCATAATTTCTTTTGTATTGCATTGATCACATTTTGAATACGATCAAATGCTTTAAACTCCTTGACAATAAAGAATTCATACTTCTTTGTTTTCTCACAAATTTCAGATTGTTGATCATGTATTTTATCTGTATTAATACAGATAAATAACCTTTTATTATAGATAAATTATCATGTATGTATTAATTGCCTTCAATCAATCAGGACTCAAGTATTTGTATAAATTGGTGAATGAACATGGCAAAATTAACTGGCTACTACATACGTCTTAACCATTTGTTTAACTTTTTGTCCGCTTTTAGATTATTTTAATCTGTCATTATGTTGCTTTTAGAGATAGTCCCATATAATTTTTCCCACTTTTGTAAACACCAATTTATCAATTTTCACCAACAATAACCTTCTAAAAACGTTGCGTTTTGTCTATAAATCCATTTTTTTTTTTGAGCTGTTTTCAAAAATTAATACTAAAACAAAAACCAAACATTAATTTTTCAAAATTGTAATCACATTCTTCCAAATTAAAGGAAATTTTTAATTGTTTCCATGGATGCTCATGTTTGCTAATCAGGTCTTCTGAGATTCTTCTGCCAGCTTTATTTTCAAGAATCTCGGCCAAATCAAAAACGAAAAAAAAGAGATTGAGAAAGATATTAGTACCAATTCTATTACCGCCAAATACTCCCTCAATCTTAATCTCATAAGAAACTAATAAAGTAGGCACTGTTCAAATATTTCTGACACTTTCAATATCTTACTTATAGTCTCTTCAAACATTGTAGCAATAATTGACCCCTAATCGTGCACAAAAATTATTTTAGCTGCAGATTTTTCAAAAGCAAATGGAAACTTTAAGCAAAACCTCAAAAATAGTAAACAAGAGAAGGTACATTAAAGTGCTGCACAAGAATTTTCACTGATATATTATAGGATTTTAATAACTCCCACATTTATATTTAACAAATAGCCAGGTAATACTTTGTTTCTGATTAGTTTTTAATAACTTCCCGTAATTGTTAAAATAAAAGTTACTGAGACTGTGAATAAATAAAAACTGACGTGGGTTAAATCGGTCGACACCACATGTTTTGACGTCACCATGTTTACACGCAGTACCAATACCCCATCTATCATTCACCACTACAGTGTCTTTTACAGGACTAAAAAAAGTTATCAATTGTTTAAATAAATGAAAATAAGCCAATCATTAATAAATAATGGATCTACACAAATGAAAAATACAAACCTAACAATTAAGAGATGGAAAAGCTTTAAATAATAGGGTTGCCACAGGAAAAATTTTAAAATTATGTCTAAAATAACCTTACTTTTGAGAGAACTAACAAAAATATGAATTTTTGGGAAAAAAAAACTGTTCCTAAAAACCCTTTGAAAAGGAAAAGAATCTTCAGCAGGTGACTATACAAGTCAAAAGATGCCTTCTATGGTATATAGACATAAAGCAAAAATTCTTCAATATATAAACTTAAAACAAAATTTAAATAAATCTAAAACATTCCTCCTGGCTAAAAAAATCTTCCTACCTATCATTATAAAGCCAAGCTAGAAACTCTTCACTCTTCCAGTACTTGTAGCCAGCATCCCAATCTCCGTCTGACCAAATATATTCAGGTTTGTATTTCTTAACAATATCATGCAACTGAGGCATCATGATTTTCTAGAAAATTAAAAAGAAAAATAAAAATCATATCTAAATTATGTCCAAAAAAACTAAGATCTAAATATTTTTTTGCATATAAATGATAGTATTTTTAACCCTAGGAATGTTTTTCTTTTAGATTAAATTAATCAAAACAGTAAGAGTGCATTTACAAACAAAGAAAATTTTAAAATTAATAAAAATAGAGCTTTTTTAACTCACAGGCACTGGGCTTAAAAATATTTTGAAAAATGCAAACACATGCTAATTATTAGAAATAAAATTCTCTAAATAAGGCGCTAAAAATTTTAATAGAGCCAGAATATAATTTCTCAATAAAAATTTTAATAAATCATTTTTTAGACAAATCTGACCTGCTCTGAAGTTCAAGTCTAAAATTACTTTTAAAGAAATTCCAATAATCAAGATTAACATTTTAAAAATAAATAGATAAAAAATAATAGAGTTGCTCAAGAAACCATGATACCAAAGTTTTTCCAATATACATGCCAGCAGAAGGGAAAACATCATATCAAGCAAAATATTAATTTTGGACAAATTCCGTGTTCGATAAAATTTCCAAAATGGCAGACAAGCCAAAATATTCAGAAAAAAAATCTCTAAAAATTCTAAAATTACCATTTTTGGTCCAATGCTAAAAAACAAGAGTTTTCAATAATTGGCCGTTTGGGTCAAAGACTCCTTTCATGCCTTTCACATCATTCCATTCTGATCTTAGAACTAAATATCAGAAAATAGTTTTTGAAAAACGTGGGTGAACGTACGAACAGAAAAACATGAATAAATAAGGGTAATCTGATTTGCACAGAGTCCAAAAAAATGTAAGTTTTGAAAAATATTTCACATGACTTTGACCTGGGCTGAAAGAAAAAGATTTTGACAGGCATTGATCAATTGATACACTTAATGAACCCTTAACTTCAAGCAAAACTATAAATTTCTGAGGAAACTTTTTCAGGAATAAAATGAAAAAATTTGAGCATATTCAGAACCAGTACAGAAAAATGCGAAAGCTGAATTTCCTTAACCTGCGATCATGTGACTTGATGAAAAATTTCATTAAAAAAAAAAAAATTAACAGACTTTTAGAACAGAGAGTGGTTCGCCAACAAATATAGGTGAGTTTATAGAACCCTTATAATGATTGAAAAATAGATTTAATAGCACTAAAAATCAAAATATTTAATGGCTCCTTGTATTTCACAAACCCACTCTCCTTCCTCTACAATGCCACTTAAAAATCCCATACTGTAAAAATATTCTATAAATAATTTAGATAACTCACATCAACATAATATTGAGTTGTGAAATTTGCTGACTTGTCCAACAAAAATAACCTGTTATACCATTCAAAAAGAGAATAGTATAGACCAAAATGTATACCGTCCTTCTGTGCAAAAGCATCCCTTAACTCCCCTAAAAATACGAAAGATAAAATTAAAATCACAGGAAAGCGCTGCTTTCAAAAGTTCTATAAAATAAACTAGTTGAACTTGTTGTTCTGTGTACCCTGATTTTGAAGAAAAAAGTGATGTTAATGATTTGAATCAAGTAAACTGTTCGTAACAACCACTAACAAGGTATAAGTTTGGAAATCCACAAATTAGTGAGGCGTTAGTAATCAACTGTACTTTGCATATGTGTAAAAATTTTAGTGAAGATTGAACCCCGTAATTATCATCGCTCTGCATTTTACATTTTTTATGTTATCAGTAGGAAGTTTTGAAAAATTATCAAAAGCTTTAACATTTAATTGTATTTTAAAATCTTGGCCAATCAACTCTTTTAGCTTGTAATCATTAGGAGCTAGAAAAAAAGGTTAAACTGATGGAATGTGAAAAACAATATGAGAGCAAAAATAACATAATCTCGATATTTCACAATTCAGCTGACATTTTATACATAATTTATAAAAAAAAGATTACAAAACAATGCAAAATTTAGAAAAAAAAAATCAGGACCTGGAATAGAAACTTGTAACTGGCTGTTATAAATCGTGTGTGGAAATTGGTATAAAAAATAATGCATCACACCCAAAGTTACTGTGCTTACAGAACTTAGCAGGGTATCTCTTATAGAAAAGATGTGATAAACTTCTCTACTCCTCATATTAATATAGCCTTTGATGTCTAATATGTTGCTTAAGTAAGATAGCAAGCCAGGTTTTATTTAATCAAATAAGTTTGGAATTCTAAAATTTATCTCATCAACAAACAGTTGTTATAAATATGATCTTTAAGCAATAACATTATACCAACAGTTCAAGCTAAACTTTAAAAATACTGATATAAAAACAACTGAACACAGCAAAGGATGACAAATTACATAAAAAAGGCAAAACTAATTAGTATTTTCTATTTTTAAATTCACACTTATTGTTGTGGGGGAATAGAGGCTTTTATATTTTTGAGTGAAAGGACTCACTGTCCTCATGGCGCAACACGTCTGTTTACGACACCAATCACCTCGGTGATATGATTTCGAATCTCCCTCCTATTATTTTTTCTATTTATTTTAAATTAAAACTACAATTTTAAAAAAAAACTTAATACCATAGGCATTTTTTTTTTAACGCGACGAGTGCTCATAATTGAAAATTGATCTGAATCAATTTTGCGAACCATAAGAATTCATTTTGTAATTATAGATATAAATATGAATATGATTAAAATTATATATAGGGGAGCACGGGCTATATAGCCTTTATTATCTCCCCACTATCAAACTATTTTTTTATTTCAAATTACACCTACATATTAAAAAAAAAAAAAAACTTAGTGTGCTATAGTTGATAATCAAAAATCAATTTTGCACACCACAAGTATTCAACACAGCTGACAGTATGATGCTTAAAAAATTAGCACTAACCAATCTGTTTGCGCACGGTCTATTTAGGAAAGTTACACTAACCGACAGATCCGGTTGAGCCAAGTCTAACTTTGACGAGCAGCGATACACTTCAATGCTACTGACACTATAGTGGAAAAACAAGAACTGGGGTGAGATTGGTGATGGTCAGATCAAAGAATGGTACCCACACAACACGGCACATTTCCAGGCTAAAGGCGAAGCCAATACTGGCTTTGAAGCTTGACAGACTCTTGTGGTGGCACAGGCAGGCGTTAATGCTGCATCTACAGTAACTGTTACGTTCCACCCAATCCTGGGGATGATATAAAACGATTGCTTTGATATGACCCTGTGGTTGTCTTAACTCGAGCAGAGCCAGAGGTTACGTTGATTACCACCAAAGCGGTGGCTAGAGCCGCTATTAGAATTCTATCTGCCCACTGGTTTGTCAAGCGAGTAGAACTGAGACCCGCTGCCACAAATTTCAAGATAGAGTGAATGGCGAAAGAGAAAGCTCTGTACCCTATCAACAGGAATCTCTTCTACCAGCAACAAGAAACAGGCAAGACTCAGTTTAAAGGATATATGGTGCTTCCATCTAGTCCACGAAGAAAATTTACTTCCTGACGTATTTTAGTTAACAATTTAATTTTAAACAATACAGAATATGTCCTGTTTTCTACTACAATCATTATAAGATTTATATAGACACGGAAAACAGTATAATAATGAATATCATCCACCTTTGTTTGAGGTTATAAAATAACATAATAACAATTTTATTCAACAAATAAAATGTCTCCATGTTTTGCTTTTTTGGCTTCCTTTTCATCCTTGTATACAACACGCTTCATACGAATTACTCCTGATTGGTTATTTTGGCTTGGAGGAAGCAACCATCGTTAACTTTTATCCAATGTACTCATTCATTATTAAGCTGGATCACTCATATGTTATGGCGTCTACCTCGTTATCTTGCTGTTCTAACTGACATTTGATCAACAGATCTTGTACGAGGGCTGAAATTCTGATGTTCAAAACATTTTCACTTCAGTAGCACCACTGAAAACACGAAAAAGGCCCAGTATCACATCGCTGGGTGTCCACCAGCACTTCAGAAGTGGCTTGCTGAAGTTTGCCCCACCCTTGGCGTCAAAGGTTACAACTATAACACCGCCGACCTGGAAGCACTGTCTGCTCAGACGTGCGGGCACTATGCACTTTTGTTTTGCAAAAACAGCATGAAAAAATGATGGGGTGGCTGTGGCCCTGACGTATCATAAAATTACCTGCACATTTAAAAGACTTTAGGCCGATATGGCTTATTTTTTCGCATACCTTACTTGAGCAGCAATAATAATGGCTGAACAATTGCACCAAGGCCCGGTGCATGGAAAGACAGAAAACCATCTCCATGTTGACCATTTTTCATAGGAAGAAGCATTTTTCTACGTTTGTCAGAGGAGACTCTTGCAAACTTCATAACCCCTTTACCTTCAATTTGCTTCGGTGTGCTGTTAGAATACTAAACTTATCATTAATCGCATTCTTGACTATGTTTTCCAACAGTGGATCGAGGGATGCTGGGGCTGTTTTTATCACATAATCTTGCTTGTGCTTGGCTACTCGGACTACAGTTTTGAGGTGGTGCCTGTGTTTTAGTAGCGCGGATTTGGATTGAGACATATTATATCTATATATATATCCTCATGTTTGCTATTTCTTTAATATAATAAGCCTCTTACTGAAAAGCTTTACACCAAAAAGTTAGAGGTCGGCTACCGCACCCGTAGATATAAAATTACCAGGCCTCTAGCCTACACTATGAAAAACATCGCTCAAAATACTCAAGAGCTCTGGTGCCAAGACTGGAAGACAGCATTGCAGTTTGCACTGATTCTCACCACTGGACCTGTGAAACTCTGTTTATACACTATAGAACTACCCGAAATCAGACTACTCAAATACATGGCTTTGTTAGCCATAATCGGCAATGTTGAAACACAAAACAAAACCTTTGACATCTAAATAAGTTGATAATGGTCTCAAAAATGCTTACTATGCCCCTGGAGGATTTCAGGGCATTACCACCCTCCATTTGAAACTACCAAAAGGCAATGCCTCAAAGAAGAGGGTCCAGAGTTGGTTATCTAACTAAAGGGTCGAGAGTTATATTCAGAATACGGCTCCCTAAGGAGGTCTTTACCCGTTTTACAGATAATCGACCCAACAAACTCCACCATGCCAATCTTCTTTTTCTCCCACATGATAAAATCGGTAAGTATGCTCTGACAATGGTAAATCTGGCCTCTTGTTACAAAGCCACCATACCATTGACCTCGAATTAGGCGAACGAGACTGCCCTGGGATTTATTAGCATACAGAAGAACGGGCAGCTTGAATGGCCAAACACGTTGATGGTCGGGCATGAATTCAAAAGAGTAGTGAGTAAGCTTCTGTCTAAGCATGGGATTCAAGTTTGTCAAACACAACCAGGTCATCACAGATCAAGGCTTTCATCGAGTCCTTTAATCGTCGTCTGGCTGAGGGAATCTTCAGGGTGCAGGCACAGAAAGAACTAGACAGTGGCCATGACAGCCATGAATGGGCAGCACTTTTTCCCACTTTATTGGAAAAAATGAACAATACAACAACACAAATGACTGGTCTCCCTCTCGCGAAACCGATCAAAATGGTCAAGGTCTCATTGGTAGCCAAGAAAGCCTGCCTACATGAGACACTGTTGCCTACCAGAACGATGGTCTATGTTGCTACTAACAGATAAGATTCAAAGGACGTCTGTCGTAGACGTATGATCAATCCATAGTAGACGCATAAGCCATATGCGATATTGCGCCAAATTTTAGAACATGGCAACCTGCCCTCTACTACACTGTATTCTCAAAGCACAGGTTCACAAGGTTACAGCTGCTAACTGTGGTTCACCAGAATTGATATTGTTCGTATGGGTGATCAGGGGCTTTCTGCAGAGGCGTGCGATCAAATACATGCAGCTTGTCACGCACCTGAGATAGATTAGGTGCACTAAAGATCGTTCACCTAAAAGGATGGAAAAAAATTAAAAATAATACTTACAGTTATTTTTATTACTATCATTACGCTTTCAGACATTAACACGAAATGAAACATCAAGTAAAATGACTTTGTCTATGATAGATATCAGAGCAAGAAATAAAACAATGGCAAAAAATATGAAATATTTG
>JAUZNK010097555.1:0-12091 GCA_035046665.1 Euphysa ruthae
TTTGCTTCTTGGAATCTCTTGATTCCAGAGGCTGTTTTTATCTTCATCGCAGCATCTCTACAAACTGCAACGCACCTGTTAAATTTTTGACGTGTCTGATTGATATCAAAGTTGTAATCTTCATTTCGTGTAACACATCGTTCTCTCACTTCCTGAATGACTTTGATATAATACTGGCTATTTTTAACATTTTTTACGTTGGTCAACAAAAGTTTTTCCTTGTATTTATCGTTCTCCAGGATAACATTAACCAAATCGTCCACCCATGCTTCTAGCCACTGATTTCTTCTTCCCTTTTTTGGTTTTTTTGTCTTTTTGTTAGTTTTTGTTCCATTGATAGCATTATCACCTCGATCTTCCTCGGAGTCAATTTCGAAAATTTTGTCTCTTTTTCTTTTTTTCCCTTTCTTTATTGCTTCAGTAAAATCACCCTCGCTTCGATTTTCCTCTTCATAGTCATAAAAAATATCGCCTGCTTCTTCAAGTTCCTAGGGAAGAAAATATGTTTTATATGCTATGACTTTTTCAAAAAACAATTTGTACGTGTTTATTTTAAAGAAAAGAAGCATAACTAAAAATGTGTAAACATGCCTAATATTTTCTGAACGTTTAATAAAAAAAAAACATGAAACCTAAAAACTTCTAAAAACTTACATATCCAGTTTCGTCAGCCATCTTGATTGAAGCGTGCACAAGATTTGTTTTGATTTTTTTGCTGAAACAGCATTTTTCATTCAGAAAACAATGGAATTTCGTGCAATGTGTATATGCGCACAATCACATTTTATTTGGAATCGACATCGAATTAGCTGTATAAACCAATGCCGAACTTATGCCGAATTAACGCAATAAATTCGGCAAAATTTGCCAGACTTAATTATTAAGGTCGACCTCATATAAAATTTTGGTTTATACTCCCGAACTTATGCCGAACTTAATGATTATTTAAAAATATTTAAATTAGATGCGGCGTAAAATCGGCCATGTAAACTATGCCTTAAAGTTAATGAATAAATGGTAAATCAGAAGGACAAAAAGTGTGGGTCTACCTATTTTGAGGGTAACCTAACTGTAGCTAACTACTGTAGACTAAGTAAAATTCTATCATCTTTTTCTACACTATTTGAATACCAGACTTGTATTTCCTGATTAAAGGCATCACACTCAATGCTATCTAACTTATTCAGCTAGTTTTTATGCATATTAAAAGTGGTTTTGCTACCTGTTTCGTTAGATCAAAGAAATACGCCATGAGCTGAGACCTCCAGTCAGTAATAAAGTATTTTTTTGGAAAAAATGGTAATACACTTTTTTTCATAAATTCTTTGCGCGATTTTTAAATTTACTTTTATTTTCTTCCAACGATGTATCAAAAAACTCAATTTTAATACTCAATATTTTTGATTTCCAAAAAATAATTCTGCTGACAGCTCTCCTTTAAGACTGACCCAATATTTATATGAAAATATTTATATGAAAATTAATATTCAAACTATGAATATTAAAGTAATGTGACTATCATTTTTTTATTTTTTTACTATCACTCTAAAATGTAAAAAGCCTGGGCACTATCACTCTAAAATGTAGAATAAGTATCACATTTTTAGCGAATAGCACATACAATTCGAAGACATATCGAATTTTATAAAAAAGCTAACATTCATTCATTCATCTATTTTTTGTTGGTGTGTATGTGTATACATAGTCGTAAGTAAATAAATAAATATGATTTATAAATACTAATCCAAATCAAAAATATTTTTGGTTTTTCTAAAAAAAAAAGGTATAATAGTATAAACCCGTCCATAAGTTAACTTAAATGTTTTGTGTTTGAACATACTGAACAGTCCCATTTTAAAAGCGATTATTTAAAAAAGGGTAAAGATTCACACTGTTTTATACCGTTTGGAACACTTTTCCAAAGAAAACAGGCTTTGAATAACAGAGGTTTAGTTCCGTATTTGGATGTTCTCGCTGGGAGGAGTTATAAAACGCATCCGTTTCTCAAAGAGTAAAATAGATCGTTCATTTCAATTTTTTCCCCACATTAACTCTGGATTCAATCTATTAACAGACTTGTTCGTTTCAGTCATTAGAAAATAGAGATTTTTTTATGAATACTGATAGTTTTTTTAAAGGTAAGTAGTTCATCAAAGCTTAATATAAAATTTTGACGGGCTGTTCTAAGTTTTGTACCCTATGGATCACATTGTACTCAGTTTTTTACAAAATATCCATATTAAAGGACAATACAAAAAATAACTTAAAACATAACTATGTAAAAGAGTACGAGTTTGTATAACATTCAAAAGCTTACGAATATCAATCAAGCAACTGAGATTGTTATTGGCTTGTGTAGACAACATTCGAATATGAGTTGAAAAATTTAGCTTATAATCTATCGTAATCCCAAGGATCAGAACTGCTTTTTTTGTAACAATATTCTTATTGAATATTTAAGCACTATTGGGGGCAATCTCTGCGCCTAAAAGCATTATTTGAAACTTTGAAGGATTAGGTGCCATAGAACCATTTTTCTAATCTAGCAACGTCTTTGTCAAAACGAGAGAGAACATTTTCTAAAGAAGTTTTCCCAAGCATAAAGTTTATTGTCGTCTTAAAAGTTATAAATATCATAATCTAGTACAAAAAAGAACATACCGTTTATAAAAATATTAAATAGAAGAGGTCCAAGTATAGACCCCCGAGGAACACCAATAATAATATCTAGCAGTTTACTAAAAATCGATCCCAACTTTACTCTTTGTTTTCATGAGTGAAAGCAACTTCTTACGAAAAGTGGGCTTTTATCAGAGAAACCTTATGTAGATAATTTAACTAAGAACAAACATGGGGAATACAGTCTTAGGCTTTAGACAAATCCATGAGGATTGTACCAATTACGCCTTTCTTGTCTAGAAAATGCTGCTACTTCTGAATCAAACGAAACATAGTGTATTGGATCGAAAAACCTTTTCGAAAACAAGACATTTCAAACCCTTTAGACACAATTGGAAGTATACTGATGGGAGGATAGTTCCTTTTATCTAAGATGTCAATTTTTTATGAGCAGGGATTATGTTTGCCCATTTTAACTCATCAGGGAAACTGCAATCGTTGATCGAAATATTATTGCAATCAGTTAAAATGGCGCAATGTGAGTGGCTATGGATTTTACCAGAATGGCCAAAAAGTGTTTTTAAATAAGAGATTGATAAATAAATTTTTTTGTCTCACTAAGACAACATCGAGCTCAGATTAAGCCCTTGTGAGCATGACTCAACTAATTTTGTTATTAACCATAGATAGACCTGTGTCAACATTAAAGTGATGTCAGTCTCATACTTGACTAAACTGTATTTGGTTTGCAAAAGTTATTGAAAATCTAAAAACATCAAACATTTCTAGGAATAATCAAGATAATCTGGTCTGCGAATTATACAAATAATATTGTGTGAATGGAAATGCCATGAGAAGTTTTAGAAGTTAATATCGTACATAAAGTGAAGAAAAATGGTTTGGCTTGGTCCTATTTTTGAAGAATCAAAGGTTTTCAATGCCATAGCCGAACATAGTTTCAAAGATTTGAAGGAATTCAATTTCTGAGACAATATTCAATTAAATATTGAGAAAGCTCTTTCACCATGCTAGATTGCAACATAAAACTATGTAGTTATAGTAATGAAAAAGTGGCTAGTTATTCATACAGCTTATCATAAAACTTTTAATTTTTAGAACATCTATGTTATGCTACGAGTTCTAAAGATCGGACGGCTAATTCGGATGACTAAAGCTAGTGAAAAGCTGAACCGATATATGCAAAATGGCGCCGTCAATCTTACATCATGGATTATTTTTTTCTGTTTATGCGGACATTGGCTTGCCTGCATATGGTAAAAAATATTTTTTTACTGGAAAGGGAAAATTTATCAATATATCTTTATGCTTAGAGTTTATTTTTTTTTTAATAGCTACTCAAAATTGTGTATAGTCATAATATGATTAACCTTTACAAGTTTTTAAACAATTCCATCAACCTGTCTGTTCATACATATATATATAATCTATACTATCCATTTAAATACTATTTCCATCTGCCACTCCATGACTTCTTCTATCCACCTATCCATTTACAGATCACTACATCCCTCATATCATCAATTTGTGTACCTTTTCTTAAAATTTACAGCACAGCAGGTTACTTTTTATTTTTTCCATCTATTTATACATTTATAGGTTGTTAAAAATTTTCACGTAAAATTTTAACAAAGAAAAGCACAAAAAGTTTGCTTGATTTTCATTTTAAACATATTCATTAACTAAAACTCAAAACTGACCCTTTGATTATTTTAAACGATACCATAAAAATACTTGTATTTAAACTCGAAATATAAGCAGATTGCTATTAAAAATATACCGTGAGTTAAATATTTATTCTGGCAATAAATATTTATATTTTTGTTTTAATTGTTTTATAGCTAATACAAATATATAATATACAAAATAAATATTTAAGTCATGACATGCTTTTTAATCATTATCTACCAATTATGTTGACTGAGTTAACAAAACAAAAAATTTGAAATATAAGGATCATTTTACGCTGGTGCTTTAATATTCCTTTATCAAAACTTAAGAGAAGCTCTTAAAAAATTAAATAATGAAATCGTCAATTTCATAAGCAATTAGGTCATTTTAAAAAGATTGCATCCCTTAAGGAATTTATTTTGAATTTAGGCATGTGATAGCTGATAGAATTGATGTCCCTGCTGGTAACGAACATAGTTGGCTGATCGTACTGGCAAAAAACAAAAATGCTTTTACATTTGAAAACGGTGTTTTAAATATTTCAAGTTTAACTATCGGACCAAGATACGTGACAGCTCTATATTACGTTGCAAGCAGTTTAACCACTTGTGGTTTTGGTAACTTCGCACCAAATACTAACGCTGAAATGTTGTTTGGAATCACGTCTATGATTTTTGGCTGTAAGATGCTTGTTTTAAACATGTTAATTGAATACATCAAGGCATTAAATTTGTGTTTAATTTCAAATAATTTTTTAGTTTGCTTTTGTGCGAAAATAAAAAAAAAAAAAAAAGAAACCATAGATTTAATATACTAACTCTATTTTTCATCTAACTGTCAAAAAGGTTAAAGTTTCCTCTATAATCGCTTTGCATAAACCCTCTCACAAACTCATTTAGATAATTTTATTGCTTAAATTTCTTTCTTTTCTTTCTTAAAATTCTTTCATCGGAGCGTGAATGCCTATTAGGATTGGATTGAGCAAGTAAGGTTGTATTTATTTCATTGTTCCTTTGAATCATAGCCTTTAGTCATTGTAATGACATCGTTATGACGTCATTGCATATTCTAGTACTCCTGAAAACGTCAAGTAATTTCTTCAGCCCGATCTTGATTTATTGGAATTTTGTCCTATCTGACTAATGTGGCAAATTTAACCTTTTATATAAAAAATATATCATTGAATAAAAATCGTTGGAGATATTGTTGTGTCATATAAGTTAGCGCGTTTGCTTGTTTTCATATGAGAATCTTCGTCGGCTATATTTTTGAGTTTTTGTTATTTTGAGCTACTTTTGAGTACATTATTATTCATGTGATTGACGTTATGACGTCACAAGTTCAACATTTTCCATAGATGTTTACAGAATTTTCATGTTACTTACAAAAATTTTTCACTTGCAAAATCGAACTTGAATCAAAGACGAATGCAATGCATTCTAAAACAAATAAAAAGTATGTAAAATAAAAAAATATTATAAAAACGCTTAAAATATTTTTTCTTAAATAAATATATGCTGATGCCAGCAAAATTCAGATTTTCTTACATACAAAAAGGCTTACTTCAATTTGCAGATCTACATTTTAGGTTTAATTTTAGGTAATTTGAAGTTTGGACTTATTCAACCAGATTTTCACTTGACCAAGAAAATGCTGACGTTGGCAAAATGTATTTTTTTTTTTTTTTCCAAAGAAATTTGGTAAACGATATATACAAAAAATATACAATAAATAATGATAAATCAACCTTCTAGCTTATTCTAATTATTAACCTATACAAAAAATCAACCTTCTTGCTTATTCCGTTTCGAAGTTACACTCTCCCACCCCCCACCGCACATAACGAGAACTTGCTAGAATAAGAATGTTACACAAAAGCCTTTAAAGCTCGGTGGTAATAAGCCTGGTATTTTTCGTACATAGTTTTTCATAAAAAACTTTAAAACCAACTGCTTTAAGTTTAAATACGAATTTCACGAGGATCTAGAAGGCTGGGAATTAATGAAAGAAATGATTTTGTACAACGATTCTCTCTTGCTATATAAACTATCAAAATAAATAAATACAAACCAAGTTTTATATGGTAATGTAGCAATGAATAAAAGTATACATTAAAGCATAGAATGGAAAGTTAATCTGTTGCAAAAAAAATTTATCTGTTCGGCAATAATTTTGGATACTTCTCTTACAACCCATTATTTTGAAATCTCATAAGTCGAAATAAGAGAATAACATTTAGTACCAAAATACTCATTTTTTTTTTTTTTTTCCAGATCAATTTTTTTGCAATTTGCTTTATTCTGTCTAATTTCTTTCATTACTTCAGGTTTGCTATACGCTTTTATTTTTGGACAAGTTACAGACATTATATCTCAAATGCGTGAATCATCAAATCAGTATCTTGACAACCTCCACGCTATTCAGCAGTTTAATAAAACATACAGAATACCTAAAGATGTAGGGAAGCGTGCTGTGGGATATTTTGAAGCTATTTGGGCCGTCACTAAGGGAAGTGACGAAGAAAAGGTAAAGTATAGACTTTACTTTTGCATTCGTAATATTATATACATTAGTGCGTTTAATATCTTGCACAACTGCTAATACACCACAAAAACAAAAACAAAATTTTCCATAACCCGTGGAGTTTCTCTATATTGGACTGATTTACAAAGTTGTTTAAAAAAATGCTCTTTTAACAATTTTTACGGTAAATCCCGATAAAGGTTTTACTCCTAATGTTTAAGGATTAGAAGTGGTTAACTTATATTTCTTGATTTTTATTATTTATAAATTTGGTACATATTTGGATTTAAAAATCAGATATAATTCTGTAATAGCGTTTAAACCCGCTTTAGCCAGAAAAAGCATCATTTATGTCGTTGTCTGCAAAACTTTTACCATGGCGACTGCATATTATCCAAATAAATTTTAGCAATGATTTGGTGATCGAATTAAATCATTTCATAGGAGAAATTCATTTCCTTCATATAAAAATTTTAAGACATCTTCAAAAAAACATGTTATTTTTTGCAACGAATAATTGCAAATAATGTTGATAAAACATTAAAATTCTATTCAGCAAAACTTTGCGATGTATATCTATGCTGCGCTTTTGTTTATTTAGATCATGACTCAATTCCCTAGAGACCTTCAATCTGATATATGTTTACACATACACGCATCCGCATTTAAAAACGACGCGTTTCGTAATTTGACCCCTAACGCTTTACGTTCTGTCTCTCGTTATTTTTGGACGCTGCGGACATCACCAGGAGACAAATTGGTAAATTATGGTGAAAATGTAGAAAATTTGTATTTCGTAGAATCTGGATCATTTGAGGTTATCCATCAAAACCAATTAATAGGTCTTATTGGTAAGTTTTATTCTTTTTAAAAATATTATTTTGTAACTGTCTGCAATTGGACAAATATATAATATATATATATATATATATATATATATATACATATATTATGATTTAATATGCATTTAATATAATATAATATACATCAAATATGGTAATTAAACTCAGATTGTCACTACTAGTTGTCATAGCTTTTACGATTCCATGAAAATAAAGCGTTATTAGAAGCGCATAGTTTATTACCACCAATAAGAATGAAATCATTTAAAATTTAAGTTGACGACATACACTCAAGATTTCACAACCATACTGAATCTGAAAACGTAGTCTACACTATTGAAAAGGAGAATAAATCAAAATCTATCAACTTTTTTGATAGATCAACCTGTAGTAATGGGACTAGTTCATATCTGTTTAAAATACACCGAAAGAATGCGATTATCGCCATGATCCAAAAATCCTGTATGGCTTATTTAAAGAATTTTTGCATAGAGCCTTCAAGCTGTGCAGTACAAATTATCGCCAGGAAAAGTTAAAGATTTTCTTAGATATATTTTGGGAAAATGGATATGATCGAGTATCTTTACAAAAAATCGTTAACAGCAGAAACCAAAAAAAATCATAACAAAAATACCGCAATCACCAACACTTAAGAAACAACCAGAAAAACATTATCTACATAAAAAGAAAAATATCATCATAGAAACGGGTTTTTATTTAAACAACTTCATTTAAATTTCATTTAAATATATTGTAGAATTTTTATTAATTAAAGTGTGTTTCTCAAAAAGCGTTAAAAAAACACTAGGCGTTCAAAAAAGACAAGGACAACTTTCTTGGCTTTTCACTAAGTTTAAAAGTTTACAACGAAAGAAAAATATTTTAGGATACCAGGTTTTTTGGAAAATTAAAGGTATATATGAGTGATGAACCATGTGATAGTTGTTGTTGAAAGAACTTAACTCGTTTTCATGTTCACAAATTGTTCTTTTCGTGCATCAGAACTTCTTTCGCCAATTATAAACCTCCTAAAAAACCTTTGAACTAATATAAACCTTGGGCGTATAAACCTTGGGCGTATAAACCTTGGACGTATAAACCTTGAGCGTATGTAGACTTTTAGTATTTTCTTCCAAAATATTTTTAAGTTCATAAAAGCTTCAATATTTATTTGCAAATAGAAAAATTAATTGCCAAAAAATTGATAAACAGACAGGAGTAATAAAAATAATATAGGTTGCTGTTCAATTTTTAGAATAGAAGATATAGTTTCATAGAACACCATACTTCATGGGAAAGTATTCACTAGGTTATTTATAATTTTCATGACTAAGCCATAAATTATTAAGATTATCCTAAACTCACAAAAATCAACTGAAATTTCAAAATTATAAATCTTAACTTTTTGGCTCAAAATATCCTTTAGGAAATCCTTTTTACGCTTCTATAAACTTTGCGGAAGTATAGGCTAAAAAATTATTTTTAAGTGATTTATAATTGTGGTGTTAGAAAATATAGTATATGTATATAGGTTAACATGTAATATAATTTTTCCACACTCTCACATATTTTGTAGTCGACAGTAATAATAAAACATATCTAATAGGCCCTGGTGATTCATTTGGACAGCGACCTCTATCTGATGATGGAAAATCTTTGTGTGAAGTCCTTGCCAATTCTTTTGGGATTATACATAGCATCAGTGTAGAAGACCTCCAACAGGCATTGATTTTGTTTCCAGAGCAAAGGGATTTGTTCAATTACACCTTAAAACACGCATTTGATATCACTCAGGTAAGTGGCTTATCATTTTATATCACTCAGGTAAGTTGCTTATCATTTGATGTCACTCAGGTAAGTCGCTTATCATTTGATATAAGTTATATAAGTGACTTATAAAAAATTCTTTTCACCAGTTTATTTTCGATTCCTAATTGTATGCGAAAAGCATAGCCGTAGCGGAAAGTATGTGGTTCGAGCCCACATGATGCATGCCTTTAAGGTGAAACCACCATCTAATTCTGGGCAACATATTATAGCAGAATTTAGATGATGTATGTTTGTCATTGTCCTGTGTCTTAAATTCGTAATACATGTATAAAAAAATAATAAAATATAATACGAATATAAACATAAAATGCATTAATCGTAGCATCCCAATTTTAACAAAATCTCTGAAAAAAACACCCAGGGTTTGGACCCTGATAATATAACATCGAACTCAGTTTGCTGGAAATTGGTATCGTCCCAAAAATGTGATAACACTTAACCTACTTCTCCGGGAAGATTTAAATTTAGACAGCAGAATATCAAGATATTGCGATATTAGCGACCCTGGTATTGAGTAAAGTACCTTCTTAGGATTGTCAAAAAATTTTACTTGTAGTCTTACGAAAGGTCTGGTATAGGAAAAAAAGTTACGCTCTTCTGATCAGGTCTAAAATTACTACTTTCCTCACTCGTAAAGGGTGAAAAATCGTCCAAATAATTTTTCAAAGGGTTTATCTAAGGGTAAACAACTTTTGAGAACAATATTTTCACCCCAGAGCTTAATTTTGTTGAAATATCTTCAAAACCTGGGTCAAATTACAAGGAAAAATTAGAATTGTTACTACAAACAGAAACAAAAGTAATCGTATACACGTTTCAAAATTTATTAAGTATAAAATTTGTAAAGGAAATCGCGTATCCTTATAAAAGTATTATATGATTTTTTCACTGAAATTTACACATTCATGCATTTTCAAATACGTGTACTGTACTAAACTGTATACAACTAACAGACAAACTCAATCATACTAATCTTAAAACTCCAAATGTTTTTGACGGATAAAAAGTTTTTTATATATATGTTTTAGATAAGACTACCTATGCGCTCAATAATTGCTTCAATAAAATTAAAAAACGAATCTAAGATGGTTTCATGGCATATTCCAGATATAGAAAACACTGAGGTGGAAACCATGGCAACAACCAATTTTTCCCCAAAAAAAGAAACAGGAAGTATTAGATTTAATGAGACTGACCCTCATATAGCTATGTCAGAATTAAGGTTTGAACTACGAAAGGAGACACAACAAATGTATTCAAAAATGGGAGTGTTGGAAGCTCAAATGCGAATTTTGTTAAAGGCTGTCCGAAAAAAAAGTGCACGAGTTGATCTTGAGTTAGGTACTAAGTTGGATGAACTTGAAGATCTCGATGATGAGTGGTTAATGAACGATGAAAAGTTTTACACAACAAGCGAAGTGAAAAATAATGAGGCGCAAGTGATGAGGTTTAGTGTAGAGAAAAATGACACTCCAGTTGAAACATTTGAGAAGAAGCAGAAAAAGAGAAACGATGAAGCTATAGACAATAAATTAAATTCTGAAGAAAAAATTGAAGAAACTGAAGTCATGTTTTTCGACAGTGAGTTTGAAGGGACATCATGAACTTTTTATTTTTATGCTACTATCGGGGAATAAAGACGGATTATTTATGAAAGAATGCTAAGGTATTCTCATCGTGAACTAATATTAAGCATAAAACATATTCTCTTTCAATTGTCCACACTTTGGAAATAATTTTATCAATAAAATAAAATTTGAGGAAATGTTTGAAATAGTTTAAATTTCGTAAATGTTCTACAATTCAAATTTGCGTGCATGGCACAGGTTTATAACTTTAGACAAGAAGTATTTAGTTATTTAAAAAAAAACAGAACAAACAAATTCGCCCCAATAAGTTCCCACAGCATAATCTGTCAATTATTTTAGCTCATTTATAAAATTACACGATTGGCTGTTTTTTTCCTATTTTTAATTTTTTTTTTCCGAAATAAACCCAGACGAATCTGAAAAAAAGGAAACAAGTCATTTTGATGCACATTGCAATCCGTTTTAAGAAATTCGAAATATTGCAGGCCATTATTTCACTATAATATTTTTTTCTCTTGTAAAATTAAAATCTATGACTCACCTATTTTTATGAACAAAATAACGAATTATAAAATGTAATATATTAAGATATAATATAATGTAATGTAATGCAATTAATTTAAAGGTATAAAATTCACAAAAGCTAAAAAACCTGTTTTAATTCAGTTTATGAACGGGCAAATGATAAAGTATGATAAAACTTGTCTTATTAAATATGTGATCTTTCATCACTGTTTGAAATAATGACTTTTATTGTCGAACAGCTAGTTAACAAGCGTTAGTAAATAAAAAAAAAAGTGTCCAAGAAAATCCTTAATTACACCCGAAAAACTACAATACCATTTACTGTAAATTATTGTCAATTTTTTTTCAAAAGTGGATGCTTCTAAATAATGGGGTAAACATGCAGAGTGACGCAAAGACGAAGAGAATTTTCAGGGAACAAACAAAAATATGACTGTAGATATTTAAAATATTAATAAATAATCCCTAGATATG